>BJFM01001936.1:30232-85092 GCA_016586285.1 Arothron firmamentum | reverse complement strand
TTAATGGAGGAAGCAGGGAAGAAGGATGGTGAACAGGCTGTCTTTTCAGTACGCATTTTACCACAACACTGCTTTTTATATCGGTAACCCCGGACAGATGTTTCTTGTTCTCGGTTTTCGCCGCGTGAACCCGTCTCCCCATCCCACGAGAACGCGACCACAATAACAGGCACACACTGGTGTGATGATGAAATAAATTTCCCTTTGAGTATTCCCACCACTGACGTCTATCGCTAATTGGCATGATGACACTGGTATGTTGGTCTTCCTGTACTCCAGCTCTGTGGGCAGAACAGCCTACATCGTCCCAGAGTCATGTGACTTGGGCCGTATACCTACCAATGACACAGTCTGACAAATACAATGCAAACAAACAACATTTATACAGATTGGCAACTTTTAAAGCACCAGTTGGTGCAAGCAAGTCTTCTTTTTAATATATATGTTTCAATTCCCGCAGCTGAAGAGACGCAGCATTATTTTTTATTGTCCAAACTGCTGACAAGAGCTGGCAAAGAATGCTGGCAGGGTTCTGAGGTTTTGCTGTTGCTGTTGTTGCTGCCATCACTGTCAGTGATCTCCTCTTGTTTCTTCTCCGTGGCAGTCTCTGGAGAGGCGACGGCAGCCACCCTGTTGTCAGAGTTGGTGGTGCAAGCTCCTGCGGGGCTGTGAGCAGGACAAGCCGGCTCTGCCGTACCATTGGTGGTGGCGACCGCCGCCACCACCACGGAGGCAGCAGGAGCGTCCCCAGCGGGCGCTGCCTCTGTCTCAGGCTGGGCCCCAACCTCTGCCTGCGCGTCAGTCCCTGTGCTGGCCCCTCCAGACTCTGCTGTGTCTCCTAATCCAAGGCTGTGATCTGCTGTTGGGACCACAGCATCCTCTACGGCAGCCGGGCCGCCTGCATCTCCTGCGTCTCCTGCCACCGCTGCATGCGTCTTCTCCTTGATCCCTGTGGCTCTGTGCTGCTCTTCTTGCTTGCTCCCGCTCCCATCAGAGGTGCTTCCGGCCTTGGCTTTCTCCGCAGAGTTAGAGTCCGCTGCAGATTCCGAGCTCGCCACACCTTCGGCACTGTTCTGAACTCTGGAGCTGATGTCCTTACCCTCTGTCTCTGCCACAGTTTGGTTGAAGTTGAAGGCTTGGATGAGGCGGATCAGGTGTTTTACCTTTTCCAGGGAAAGCTGCATCTCTTTCTGACGAGCCAGGATGGTGTTTTTGGTCTCCATGCATTTCTGAGGGAACAGCAATAAAAGGACAAATGTAAAGGCAATTTCCAGACGTTGAGAAAGCAGGGAGCTAAAGGCTGAAGCCTGCCACTCTCTGGTATGTGTAGTTTGTGTTTAACGCTGCTGGCTGATTAGAAAGTTCTCAAAAAAACTGTGATTTATCGAGCGTTATGTTCCAGTACGTCTGAGTCTCTTTCACAGCCGTAAATGGCTGCTGGACGGTCTCTTTCGTACCGTTATGGAGTTGCTGAGCTGCTTGACTCTCTGTTCCAGCTGCTCTCGCTCCAGTTTCAGCTCAGAACTCCACTTCATCAGCTTCTGTTTCTCCTCTTCTTTAGCTGCGAGGCACAAACAAAGCATTTTGGTCACCGCTGACTTTGCCACCAGCAGAATGAAGACAAAGAAAATAAAATCACCTTCTTTGTAAGCGATGTAGGAATGAACAATAGCCAGCGTTCCAGGCCAGGGAATGGCTTCTTCTTTTTTCAGGATCTGCAGCATAGAAACTCAGAGTTGTCACCGAGGTCGAGGCTGGGAAAACCCTGAGGGAAACTAATCAGGCCGCCACCCTGTGGTGCGGCTCAGAGAGGGCGAGCAATGAAGTGATGGACGTGAGATGCTAATTTTACTGACAGTGAATGAGACAAAAGCACAAAGAAACAATACTGCATCGTGATTATGCTTACAAAGGTTTGAACAGTCCTAAAGTCCAGGAGTGCTTACAGTCTACTACAGCCACGGGCCCAGTCTGGCCCTGGCCTCTCTGGGCTCCCCCAGCTCAGATTCGGCTGCTGCAATTACCTGATCTTGACATTTTGGACAGATCCACATGCCTTTAGGAATGGTTTTCAGGGGTGGATCCAGGCAGTCCAGATGATAAACACGAGAACAAGTGTCGCACATGAGCAACTGGCCACTGCGTCTGCACACAGTGCAGAAATCCTCATGGATGTCTCCCTGTGAGGAAGAATTGGACCAATCAGTTTCCCTGCCCAGCTGAACCCCACCAACCGTCTGTGGAGAGGCGGGGGAGGCACTGTGATCTGGTTAACTGTTGGCCTTTTACTGTCTAATGGACATGTGTATTAATTAAGTCACAGAAACGTTAGAATGTGTTCTGAGTAGTAGTTATTAATGGATGCTGGTGGGTACAGGACTCTGTTCACTTTGTAAGGCTGAACCAAACTAAAAATCTGGTGACTGATGAGAATCACATGGAGACAACGGACTAATGGACATGTTTGTGGAGGTCTCGGGGTGTGGATGGTTGACAGAGCTACTGGGCCAGCGGGGCTGTGTGTGACGGCCTTTTCCAACCCTCTGAGCTGTCCGTCTCCCCCATCGTTACTTACATCCCCAGAACTGGGGCTGGGCAGGGGGAGGGAATGGACAGGGCTGGAGGGGGAGGTCGGGGTGAGGCTGCCCAGCTCCGGGACGCTGCTGTATTTGGGTGGGCGACCTGGGTGAAATGAGACAGACGACAAAGACGGAAAAACAAAGAAAAAAAAGAAAGATGGAGAGGGGGGAGAAAAAACAACAGTCTGTATGACATACCTTAGAAAGGGAGTCTTCATTGGCTAGCATGAGACAGGGGGAGCGGTGAGGGAGGAAGAGGAGGAGTCAGAAGCACAGAGAGTGTTAGTGCAGGAGACTCCAGGTGAGCTCAAGGCGAACAGTAGCATAATTACTGGAGTCAGCTGTTACCACACCAACTCCAGCAGGGCTGCAGGTGGAAATGCAGCAAATCCACAAGTTTTTAAAAGCCGAATCCTCACGCATGTAAGCGTAAAAGTCAGCCGCACAAGACAGATAACTGAGGAAGTAAAGTGGAAAGCGGCTCAGATTTCGGCCTGTGCACCTCATGAGCGGAAAAAATTGTATTTTTGTTTGTGCCCACCTCAAGCAGCCCTCTGCTCAAAGTGGATGTGATACAGCCTGACTCAGACACATCTGGATTTCATTTCCCAGCCTGTTTGTTAGAGAAATGGTTGTGCAGATTGACATAAGTATTAAAAACTGGTAGTTTAGCCATTGAAATAACGTCTTGAATTTAATTTAGTCACATTATTTCATATTAGTTGCGTGACCTGGAGTTCAGTCAACATTCACACAAGTTTTTCACCAAATTTAGAAGAAAAACGGTTCCGCAGGAGGACGATCGATCGGAAATCCACACTGCTGTCACCCTTTCAACGCTCTTTACAGTTCTGAGGACACTTTCAGGCACTAAAATATCACTAGCAATTCCCAAAGCCTTTTTTAATAAGCGTCTCCAGTAAAAAAAAATGCGTGAAGGTTGAAGCAGATTTATACTTTTTCATCAGCTGTGATAAAGAACCCTCAGAAGGATAGTTGATTCAGAGTAAATTTCCGAGTCCTTTTCCGTGTCAATGTTTGTTAGAGTAAATTAACTGCATTGGGTCGGCAAGGATGAGGCACGCAGAGGTTAAAGTGTTGAGATTTTGAAATATCTCGGATTTTTGGAGGTTTCGGCTGAGCCATCTGAGCTCTGCTATCGTCTGACAAATAAGTATAAATCTGGATTTAGATATTAAAGCTGACTGAAGCACAAAGCAGGTAGGAAAAGGAGGGAGAAGACTGTTTCACAGCAGGTTAACACTTCCGAACGCCACGTTATTCTGAAGCTTCATCAGCTTAATAAACCTGACACATTTCTTTTCCTGCAGAATAATTCTGTAACGCTCCTGATTCCACTCTCTCATATGATTCCCTGTCTGATGTCTCTAGGCTGTTTCTGCCAGTTCTGGCAGGTTTGTGACCCGCGGGTCAGAACTTTATACGGACCTCTCTTTCTGGCCCCCTGGTGCAGAGGGCTGTTCAGGTAACTCACTGCACTCTTTTTCCTCTGAAAAAGAAACAGAAGCACAGTCAAATACAGAAATCAGGCTGAGGATTGTGAAGAACCAACTACACTGCCGTTCACAGGAACCTTTAGGTTCCTGCTGATATGAGCTTTTGTTTTGAACGAACGCGGTACCTCAGGTTCAAACACGGCACCGCTGTACACGGGGTTAGCTGTCGTTCTTCTCTTCCTCTCTTGTCTTTTGCTCTGAATTTCTGTGATTCAAAAAAGTCAAGTTTCAACGTCAAGAACCATCTCTGCACTTTATCTGAACGAAAGTTCTGCAACCAGTCATTCACCTTCCAAGTGGTCATGTGTTACCAGGCCCAAGGACACCATGAAGGCCAATTTCTGGGAAAGAAAGGGCAGTTTCATGGTTGGAGCCTGTTGGTGACACTAAATGCAGCACCTGCAGCAACCTTATACACTACCTCTGGGTTCTCTTCTTTCTTGGGCCGGGGAGGAGGAGGAGGAGGAGGAGGAGGAGGAGGAGGAGGTGACAAAGGAGGGGTGGATGAAGAAGGGATGGTCACAACAGCCTTCTGCTCTGCTCCATTGCCAGGTTTAACAGTCTGCTAATCGGAGAAGAACCAAGGATTCAAGGACAAACATCCAGAAACAACATTTTCACCCTACAGCTAATTTACATGAGATATACAATACACACAATATTTGTTTATTTGATGTATAAAAATCAATGCTTCACAAAAAAAAATACACTTTCTATACCTTAGGTTCAGGGCCCAAGCTGCTGATCTGGATCGGAGTGGGAGTGGAGACCGGAATGGGGTAAGGTGGTTGGGCGGGGCTGGCCAGGCGCGTGGGCGCAGTGGAAACGGGCGTGGTAATAACGATGCCCGTCAGAGGGGTGGTGCCGGTCTTGCTGCAGGGCTGACCATTAACAATGCGGACCTGGTGGATGGGGGCCGTTGAGGGCAGCGGGGACGACAGCTTGGTCGCCAGCATCACGGGCCTCTGGAGCAGCTGTGGGGCAGCCATCATGGGTGGAGGAGGGGCTGGCGCGATAGGGACGTTGGTGGATGTTGCGGGTTTGGGTCTGACCTGCTGACAAGACAGCCAATCAGACACCTGCACGTGCATTTACCTGACGCTGCTGGGTAACGCGCTGTAGGGCTCTGATTGCTTTGTTGCTGATATTCAACACTGTACCATCCAAAAGCGCAGAAATTAAAAAATAAAAAACACAAAAACGCTGTTTTACTTGCTACTGGCACAGATAGTAAATTACTTACATTTGAATCACTTCCTGTTTCTGGATTTAGTTGACTGCTAGATGCAGTAGGACTATTCTTTATGGTTTATTTCTGAATCTATAGCATGCACTGCAGAAAATCATTGCAGTCTATTTTACTGATTTCAAAATTGCCTGAATGATCTTAAATTTGATTCAAGAGTCAAGTGTGTTTGTTGAGTCACATACTGAGAGTGTGTTTGTTATTCAAAGGAAAAAAACCTTCTTCACTCAACTGAATATTTCTATTTTTTGGAAATTGTCCACCAGGAACTAAAAGGTTCCTGTGAACCAGTGTTGCCTTTGTTTCCACTCTAGCCTAAAATCCCAAGAAGCCTATGAAGATCCTCCAGCAGAGACGATGCAGAACCATTTCCTTTGTTTTTGGACCACTGCAGCTATTTCAGTCCCCTGCCTTGTTTATTGATGCAAAGCATGTTCAGCTTGGACAGCCGTGCACGGCATGTTGGAAACTTTGTCAGCCAGCATTAATAGTGCTTTTAGAACGGAAACAACCAGAGCTGCCGGCAGCATTACCCAGCATGGATTAAACCATTGACATGTTTCCACTTAATGAGTTAAAAGACACCAACAGCCAGGAACAAAAATACCACGAAGCTGCAGGAAATCAAGCAAGGTAAACACACACATATTCACGAGCAGGAAACCATCTAAAGGAACCCTTTCACAGGTCAGTCAGAAAATTAAAAAAGCACAGGGAGAGAAGATGAGTTGAGGCAGCACAGAGCAAACGATGTTTTAGTGCCACGAGCAAGGCATGAGTGTTCGCTTTACTCCAATTCTGCCCTCTGCTGGAGAGTGAACAGGTCACCTCGGGGGGGCCACACACAGGTCTGGGAAGGTTAGGGTTTGGAGGCGGGTCTTACAGAGACGCACCTGTGGTTGAAAGGTGGGTCGAGGCATCAGTCTAGGAGGAGGGACAAACTGAGGAACTTTGATTGGCTGGGCAGTGGTGGTGGTGGCCTGCACCTGAGACAAAACCACAGCAGATGTGGATCTGGGCAACACTTCCTGCTGCGCTTACACCGATTTGTTCGTTGCTGTTACACACGTGTGCCTGCTTGCTGCCAAAATTATAGCAACATCATAAAGTGTCACTGATTGTTCATCACGCAAGGACTTTAGGGATTTATTGGCTCGTTTCGCTTTCCTTCATTCTCCTGCAACTGTAGATCATTAGTCATTGATCACCAAAGGACAAACCTGTTGACCTCTGCTGTCTCATACAGCCACACCCTTGTGGCTAACAGAGGCGGCTAGCTTGCGTGACATGACGGTATGAAGGAGAACTGTGACCTGTCAGTTTGGCTGCAACATGGCCACCACTGACACCACACCACAGCCTGCTCAAGCACTAGCAGAATTAGAGAAAACCTCCTTCTCCTGTAGAAGGAGTGTTCTTTTTATCTCCATTACACCCCCCAGGTGGAGATCCAAACTCAGTAGGTCCCCTCAGCCCTATAGACACACTGACCACATAAGCCAGGAAGGCAGGGGGAGATGGAGGACTTACCACCATAGCGTTCTTGGAGACCAGTCGCACGGGCTCTGAGCTCTGATTTGTCAGCTTGCTGGCCACCTGCAGGTTGATGGGGACGTTCTGTGATTCGGGTTTGGTGATAGATGTGGTTACCATTGCGACTGTAGGCGGGCGTGGTGATAGGACAGAAGCGGGCAGGGCAGGTGTGGCAGCAGCTTTCAGCACCAGAGGTAGAGTCTTTGTGGTGAGAACCGGCGTGACTGTCAGTGTCTGTGGAGACACGATTTAATTCATCAGACAGTGATGGTTTCATGGTCATCATTAAACAAGTTTAACAATCAATAATGTCCTTAAGTCCACTCATTGGTGGGCTGGGTGACATAAACTAAAGTAACATTAAAGTGGGTACCACAAAGAGAGCGATCATGTGACTGAGTACCTGCTGCAGTCCTCCAGGTATCTGCTGGCTCTGCAGCAGGTTGGCTGGCTTGAGGTCGCCGCCTACTGGAGGAGTTTGGACATGAAGCTGTAGTTTTGTCTCAGGCTCCTGCTTCACCAGCAGCTCCTTCCTCAGCTGCTCCACCACCTTTTTCTGCAGGAGAGGAGAGATAAGGGGGAAAAAAAGTGAATTTGTGCTTCAAAATCCTGACATACACAGAAAACAGCCTGAAATATCAACCAGTAGGTGCTGTAAGGACGTTGCAGGGGTTACAGGATATAGAGGTGTGTGGAGGTTGAATCACTGACAACACTTTCTGACTTACTGTCTAGGACACTCAGCTCTAATCTCCTCCCGAGGACATTAAACTAACATTAAATAAATCAATTCACTGCTGTCTGGCTTCACAACTGAAGCCATCGATGGTCTAGAACACATCGCGTGTGTACCCAGTTTAAATCTCTTGCATTAGGCAGCACCAGGCTGGCGCGGGTGTCTTTTCAACGGCTTGCAGACCGGTTTTATCAGCCATTTTGAGCAGCAGCTGACAAATTTACAGCAGGAGAAACCAGTGAGTTGGGTCAGTAATCAATAATAGCCGGTCAGCCCCCGCTACAATCACTGGCCTGATCTGATTGGCTGCTCTGCCACAGGAGGGATTCATAGAAGAAGAAACGAGAGCGCATTGTAATATAGAGTGCAGAAGCAGGGGGTCTCTCACTCACACACAAAGCCGGCACTGACGTATGAATTGAGGGTGAAAGATAAAGCAGATCTGTTGCTTAGCAACACTCGACTCTCGCAGCAACTTAATGCAGTGACACACAATCATAAAAAAGGACTGGGAGAAAAAAAAGAAACAAAAAAACCAAAGTGCCCCATTTGTCCTCTCGGAGTAGTTTGACCCGCAGCCTCAGTTAATCAAGCACAACTAAGGGATGTTTTATTGCTCAGGATTAAGCCATCGAGGCCTGGCTGCTCTTATCAGGTTATGCTGTGAAGAACCATTCACACACAGAAAACCTGCCGGCCGTCCAGGTGGATGAAGTGTGATTGTCCCAGGATGTGAGGCTACCAGAAGAAAGACAGAAAGCAGGATGTTGTGGCTGTGACTAATCTGTAAAAGGCGTCATTAAGAAGAACACTGATTCTACAACGACCTACGAATGTGATGGTTAGATTTAGGTATCTGGAAGCAGGCGAATGTCCAGAAGAGCGAACTGAACAGGAAGTTGGCGTGTGGTTGATGGCTGTGCAAGCAGAGACCCGAGAACTTCTGGCGGTGTGGGACGACGCCAAAACATTCCATCTGATCCAGAGAATCACAAGGCATTGGCCCGTCCGATGGTCCACCCACACTTTCAACAAACTGTCGAGATTTGGCCTCCATCATCACAAAAACTTACCGGGCAGCCGGTTAAAAACACAAAGAGACTGAGGTTTAGGTCCTTTATAGACCATTAAAACAGCCCTCCTGGATTAGAGTAAGAAAAGAGACAAACTGTCGGAAATGTTAATATTAAGAGACAATATCCCGATTAAAACACTCAATGATCCATATCATAATGTAACAGTTGGTCCTATAGCCCAGCAGCACTCTCATGGTCTAGCCTAGTTAAAATTCCGTGTAAGATCTGTTCACCATCTGCATTATTTGTCTAGAAGTCTCCACTGACAGTGTGTTGAATCAGTGTAGCTCCTGTTTGCAGCGTTCCCATGGAAACAGATAACTATTCCTTGAATAAATCGATGCAGAAGAAAACAACATAAAACTTCAAAATAGGCTATGCAGCCTCTTTGTTGTTTGACTTCTAAGCAAATTAACAGAATTTGGTAAAGAACTTAAAAAAAAGATTGTGTCTTTGGGCCAGTTTTAGCAGCTGTGGTATCAAAAGATGTATCGATTTAGTCACAAAGTGGCGCAGCTTTTCATCGGCACACACACACACACAACTCTTTCAATAATGTATGGAATTCAGAGGCTCAGCAAAGTGTCTGCTGTTCTACTGTAAACTGTTACGGTCATTAAAGCACAGTTTGCGCTAAAAACAGGTATTTGACCAGCTGAAACTTGTCCACACAGGAGCTCCTGCAGGTCTCAGTTAAAGTCACAAACGCCCGTTAATGCGGTTCACCTGCACAGCAACAGCAAAACAGCTGCTCCAGCACAAAGCCTGTGGAGTGCTAACAGGAAATTACAAACCAGATTAAACCAGTTTGCACAACAAGCAAGCAAAGCAGAGCGCTGGTTTGACTGGGATGTCACATGACCTGAAGTTCTGTCTGATTATGAGACCTGGACAAAACCATCTGTAGATCTGTCCTTTCTACAAGCTTTAGAGTTAACAAAAAGCATCTGTAATTCTTTACAGATGTTTATGCAGCTGCAGGAAGAGATGATCAGCTGAACGATGGGGAAATTCAGCTGTGGACGTTTTTCTGCTGCGTTATGATCACCAGATAACAACAGTCGGAGATGTTACGGGTGTAAACTGGAGCCGTAATGGAATCAGTCACAGCTTCTATTTTTGCCGATGTCCTGAAATTTTCAAAACAACCACCTGATAAGTCACATCAGTGCCAAAGCAGCTTCAAAGTGCTCATTCTTATTCTACGAGCGCTGCACTCATCTGGAGCGGCAGTGAAAAACAGTAAAACATGTTGGGAGCAGTTATAAATAGCATGATCGCTGACAGCAGTTAAATAAAGACACCCCCCACCAAAAAAGCAGAACACAGGATTCAGAATCAAAGTAGGGATGAAATTGAGGGGAAAAAAAGCATTCAGACATCTGAACAGGAAGTTGTATTTACAGTCAATTCTTCACACAAATCACAACTCTAAGGAAGATGAGATCTCCCCTTAAAATGCAGCAATTATGTGACACATACTTTTACTTGCAATTAAAAGATGGTGTTAAAATGGTATTTGTGTGAAAACTTCGTGGAGAGCATTTAAAAAAATTATTTAGTTACAAGACTGATATATGTTCAGTACTTCAACAAGCTGTGTGTGTGCAACATACCTGCTTCTCACTCAGTGCTGTGATCTTTGCTTGAAGTTCATGCAGCTGCTTTTTTAGATCTGCATTCTGAAGGAAAATTCTTATAAAGTCACTGCTGTTGTCAAGCAAAGCGGTAATTTTATTTAAAGTGGTGCAAACCACGCCAAACAGGGTCAGTTAAGTATGTGATTTTGTAAGTCGGTTACCTGAGGGTCCTGCTTCATCTGGGCAACGAGTTTCTGCAGAGGAAGAAAACAACAAACACACATTAGTGACACCTATCGGCCAAAGGCGAGAACTGCAGGCAGAAGGACGCACTTCAGGCAGGACAAACAAAGACTCTTTTCAAGATTAAAAATTAAATAAATTCACAATTATTAAGCTTAAATTTGTTTATAGGAGCTTAATCTACATATCAAATGAGAAAAATAAGCAGACAAGGTCATCTGTCACATACTGAGGACTGAATATAGAAACCTTAATACATTTCTGTGTTTTTTAAAATACATGGTTCTGAAAAGGTTCAGTCAAATATAAAAAATGATTAATAAATGTTTCCTATTACATAGTAATCACTAATGTTAGACAAAGAGAGAAAAATAGCTTTCCCTCAACAAAACAGTTCACACGTCTGAATTTTCTGCTGTAATTGGGTCAAGATTTCTGAAAAGCGATGCTGCTATTAAGACTTTCAAATGTGTTTTTTGGCTCTTTGAGTGCCACGAGCAAAGTGACATCTAGTTTCATTACACTGGAGAGAACGCTGACGTTATTACAACTGATATCTGCAACACTGAGCCAGTAGGAAAAATTAACTGAATGGCTAAGTAGAGAAAGCGCATAATGGATGGAGCCGGTGGTGGTGCCGCTCCTGCTCTCATTTAGTGGTGGGTAAACTTCCTCTTATTCTTCTCGTGTTGTAATCAAAAGGACTTTTGAAATACTTAAGAACAGGGTACTTTGAACAGTCAGCTTACATGTTCATGGTCACAGTTCAGAGTTTGGACATATTTCTAACGTTTATTTATGTTGCTGAAATAAAAAAAAATTCTCTCACCTATCTACACAGAAGGCATTTAAAAAGAAAATGTTAAATATTGCAGCTGTATTCTTATACAGTCTTATTTCTGACGATGCCATGAGCTTAGCAAATGAGGATTCGAGGATATTCTGTTTATTTATTATTTTAATATAGCGTAAAGCTGCAAAATAAGCAGAGAAAAAAGGTCTGAAACTTTCTGGCTGCGCTGGAAATGTTTAAGTTTGCAGATGCTCTGTTTCCTTAACCTTAACGGGGACTGGACGAGTCCTTTCAGCTTGAAGTTCACCTTTAAAACATCTGGAATCTGAGCAGCTGCCAACGCCAGCCTCCTCCTCACCCACTGACCCAGTGGCCTTGAAATGTAGCATACCTGATGGATCTGGATCTCCACCTTCAGAGCCTCCTGTAATGTCTGTAATTCCATCATGGATCCAGTCAATCTGCCAGCCGATCGATCAGCCTAGGTACCCACGCACACGTGCACGCACACAGAAGGGGAGATGGATGGGGGGGGGAGAGAGAGAGAGAGAGAGAGAGAGAGAGAGAGAGAGAGAGAGGGGAAAGAAGGAGAAAAGTCTAAACAGCCAGCTCAACAGAAATCACCTAGCCTGGGGTCCTAGCTGTTGTCATAGTAACATGAGGTACAAGGACTTCCTGCTGTGTGACAATAATGCTAAACTTAAACCTGCACCAAGGTGAGAAATGCCTGCTAGAAGTCAAGTGTCGCACGGCGAGTCTAAACGTGCCAGGATGAGGAAAATGCGTCACATCCCTAAGTGGGTTTCAGGACTGACTGATTAATGTGAATAAAGACTTTTACCTTAACACCGTCTCCAGTGGGAAAACCATCCAACTGAAGCATTAAAGTGCCGCTGAAAAGAAAAAAAGACATATTTTACTGCTCAATTCTCTCAGAAAGCAATGTTTTGTGCTCCTCAAGAAATAAATAAGCAAACTAGATTTAATTTATAGCTCAAACTAAACTTTAACTTGATATTTTGACCTGATTACATTGTTTTCTTTAATAAATGAGGCTTTGCTGGATGTACTTTTAATAACCAATATTAAGCATACACTATATCACACTGTTATTAAGTAAAAACTACACCTTGTTAGCTTTTGAAAACATAAAAAAAACGTGATAATAACCCAAGGCTTTGTGAATGTGTTGGGTTAGTTTGTTTTAAATCTGCACCCCGGTGCTGTCAAACTAAAATGAGTTCAGTGGATGTTGGAAATTCTCTCCTATGACACTAAAAGCAGCTGGATTAAATGTGATTATCATTAAATGACTGTTAATGAAATCACACACAGCTCTAAGCGTGGTAACGCGTAGATTCGCTGTGAAAGGACTTACCACCTGGCTGTGGGACTGGACTCCACCCCTCTGTGCTGCCCTGTGCAACATAACAAACAGACACAATCACAACTGCTGATATTTAGTACAAAATCAACATTTTCTTTGCTTTAAGTCTTAAATTAGATGTAGCTCAGATTTTTTTACACTATAATAAGTTCAAATTCAGAAATATGTTTCATATCAACTGATTTCAGTACACTGCCTGGCATCATTGCAATGGTCACATCCTTAATTTAACTGGTGCACATAATGAGAACTTCACAACATATTACATTTACAACTGTGGAAAAGTAGTAAAAAGATGGTTATACTAATGACCACCTACAATAGAGTTAAAGTTCAATAAATATACTATTTAGTAAATTATAATAGCTGAAAAACATGAATTTCACATTTAGAACAATCTACACAGAAACAAACAAGTAAGCAGTAAAAGTACACACACCTGTATCAGATGCATGTGCTGAGAGTAGCAAATATACACAAGTATTTTTTGCTGCAGTTTTGTCAGTTGAACTCATGAAACTACAAGCAGCAAAAGAACAAAAAAAAAGTATCTGCATCATGAAAGTATCTGGAATAAACACAGACTGCTGCTACCATAATGCGGTAAAAATTTCAGCAGTAAAAGTATGCATGTCAGATCAATGGTATGTTGTTAAAGTAGCAGGGAAAAAAAAATTTGGTTAAAAGCCGCAGTCGTCGAGCAGCAACATTAGCTACATGCAATAAGAGTATGTGCACTTAACGTAAAATGAGTGAAATTACAGCTATCTTATCAGGCTTGTTATGCAAGAAGTATCACCATTAGAAAAGTACTATCAGTTTCATACAGGAGAATTATAAACACCCATGTAATACTGGCAGTGGAAGCAGCGAGCAGGGTCATTTTCAAAAGCCAAACAACCAGAGAACAACCAGCTTAACATTATTAAAGAATCAGCGTTCAAAGCCTCATGCTGCAGAAGTAACAGTCAAACACAAGTACTCTGAGCTGCTCAATTATCAGCAGAATCAGTCTCCATGCAGTAATTTGCTGCCACGGGAACAGCAGTGTATTTTATACTAGTTTACAAAAGGATAAAAAGACAAAAAAGCCACTTCTTTTGTTTGTTTTGCTTTGAATGAGTCATATAAATGGGGCAACAAGAACTGCTGCAGTACGTTTAAAAGGTAAAGAATAAATAAAGTTAAATTACACTAATGAGTGTGATGACACAGTGAACAAAAACTCTTGTGGAGTCTTAGCGTTAAACCACCTTGCAGCCAAATCTATTAACGCGGAAGAAACTGCATCTTCAAATCTTAAAAAACAAATAAAAAGCAACAATCGACGCTCCTGTAAATGTTCGTTTAACTCATTCATGCAGGGTTTTAACCCTAAATATCTACTCTTGTTCTGCTGTTCTCTATCACCTTTTGGCATAAATAGAGAAAAATAAACATTTGCTGCACTGAAGAAAATGAATATGAATACAGCTTAAATTCAGCAGCACGTCTGCAGATTTTAAGGCTTTAAAACTGCATGGCTGATGCTGTCAGCTATGAATTTGACTTGTTGGAGTCTGAACGATGCCACCAAAGTGAAACAGAGACATTTTCTGATGTTTTTCCTGCAGGTTTTTGGAGATGCAGCCGCTTCCTTGATTGTTTTGGACAGAACCGGGGACCTCTGACACCGGGAAAAGTTTCTGGCTGCCCCGTGAACTACATTCACCATCCCATCTCCACACCAGGGAGTGAATAATGAGTGATTTTTCTTTTATTTGAGGTGAACTGTCTCTTTAAGTGCAGGGCGGAGGAACCAAAAGAAACAGGATTCATGTGTAAACACGGAGCGTCCAGTGGGGTTATATCATGATCCTGACCTCTATGACTAACTCCATGTGTCACTGATGAAAGATGATGCTTCACACTTGATTTCGCCACTCTGATAAATTTATTCCAATGCATTCTTAAATAAATACTCTTTGGGAGCTTCTGAGCAGAGTGGCCCGGCCCAGTGGAAACGCTGCCGGTTAATTGGAGTAATTGCTCCCTGGGTGGGACACGAAGTAGTCGGATAAACTTCCATCAGCATCACATGCCGTCGCAGAGGCCCCGAAAAAGAGAGAAATGAAGCTAAAATGGAGGGTTTCGAGATGAGAGGCGATAAGTGCTTTTTGCTACGAGGGCAGAAACACCGAAAAGTGTGTGTTTTGTTTCGGTGGCGACGTAAATGTTTTATAACCTTCTCGTTCGCCCCGAAAAAAAAAAAAAAAAAAAAAAAAAAAAAAAAAAACAATCTGGACATTCAACCTCGGCTTAAAAAAAGCGTCGCTTCTCCTTGACTGGGTGGTAACAACACGGTAAACTGGGAAAGCGGGGTCCCGAGTGGTTTGTTCAGTGTTGGTGAAAGCATCCAAAGCCAGTCTCACACATCCGACATTGCTCCGTCTGAAAATGTTACACAGAACAAGTGGATAACGTTAGCTAGCGGCTAATGCTAACCATCCTGTTAGCCGCACTGGCTAACGCTACGAGCCACGCTGATAACTTACATCCAACATAAATATTAGCGTCGGCGGCGGCGATGCGGGACGGAAAGAAAGTGGAAATCAAGAAAATCGCAAGCGAACAGTCACCAAAGACGCCATCTTTCAGATTTATGACAGCGAGCAGGCGTTGGTGGGTCTAAGTTATATCGGCCCCTTGTCCTCCAGAATATCAACTCCTAGAATAAGAAACACACCAGCTAAACACACAGAAACAGAGGAACAGAGCTGAATACAGTCAAACACCGGCTTCCAGCACACACACCTGCCCACAAACAGCGACTAATACGCGGATAAAGCCTCGCGGATGAACGCAGGTGAAGTTTGACAACAGAGAAAATTAAAGTTATGAAATTAAAAAGCCCAATGTGCACTTACTCAGCAGCAGTCCTCCTCTAGATTAATTAAATATATATCTATAAGAAGCCGATCCACGATGGAATAACAGCATATAAACAGTCCAGCAGACTCCTTCCCGCACAGCTTTATTTTGCTGCCGTATTTTATATTTAGTTTTAGTAAATTTGTGCAAAAACAGAAAAAAACTGAAGCTACAAAACAAGAAGAACTCTTCTTCAATCTCATTCAGCTCAGCCTTAGCACAGCACAGATCCTTGCGCTCCGGAGCTGGAGGAAGGGGAACAAAAACTACTAATACGTTCAACTAATGGTCGTTTGGACGAGGCAAAGCCTTTGATATTTGTATGCGTTGTTGTTAAAGTTCGTTAGATGTGGTCGATCAGCGAGGCGCTGCTCGAAGAAAATGTGTTCGGAAAGCGAACTAGTTTTTTGTGTCGGTGCGGCGAATTTATTTCACTTTGCCTAAGGAACGGCTGTGCTGCGACTCTCATTGCCTAGGGAAAAAACCCGGATGTAAACTCAGTGAAACTCTATGGAGAGAAAGTCGGTACACACACACACACACACACACACACACACACACACATACACACACACACACACACACACACACACACACACATGGAAGTCAGCAGAGAAGCGGAGCAGTTTGTTGTGCTGTGTTCTGATTTTGACTCCGTTGCTCTGCTTCCCCACCATGGAACAATAGCCGGGCGGTCCGCCCTCACTCTGACGCTGTTCGGGCTCCGTCTGCGGCTGCTCGGCCTCTCCTGCACGGCTTCACGGTTGCGGGGAAAGGTTCCATGGCCTTTTCTGTTACTGCCACAGTCTTTTTGAGCTTTTACTCTTCCCAAATTCGCAAAGCAGCGTCGTAGTTGTATAAAGTTGTAATCTACGTAAATCTGCATGGTAAAGTTTTTTAAAAAGGAAATATTGTTAGATTCTTGACCTAACCTCAGAACTCACCCCTCCAGAATTTGTTGTGTTTGTGGTGATTAAACAGATTAATTACTGATTAATTACTAATGTGTGGAAATGTAGCCTTAGATTAACTACCTTCCTTACTGATATAATGAATATACACCACAATATACACCACAACCTGTTATGAATTGCTAACATAAAATTTAATAATTAAAAAAAAATACCTGAGTAAAAAGAATTCAGAAAAATATAGAAAATGATAAAATAATGAAAACAAATGAACGGTGTAAGTGGAAGTGATTTATTCTGTTTAAGTTCTGATGTTTTATTCTGTTTAAGGTCGTTTGCTGCTGCTGGTTTTAACATTATTTCAATGTAATTTGATGCAACACACATCTGGTGTTCAAAGAAAACGCTCAACTATATTACTCACTGATGTAATTATGAAAATAATGTTTCGATAAATCCAAATCTTAACAGAGGCAGGAATACAACTCCATTGATTTTGGAACATAAGTAGCAGTTCAGGAGCACTTGTGCTTAAATATTCAGTGAAACTGCGTCGATGTGACACTTCTGACGCCGAAACGCTGCTCAGGAGCAGTGTGAACGTAAGGATTCAGGATTCCTGCTGGTTTTCACTTGATTTTAAGGTTCAACTCTTCAGATGACGTAACCAACTGACATCAGGAACTCAGAAACAAATTCTTCTTTGGTGCCTGCAGGGGAAACGCACACATGTCTGCACACACACACACACACACACACACACACATACACCTACACAGACACATGCCTGCCTGCACACACATACACGCGCACATACACACACACATACCTGCACAGACACACACACACACAGAGAATGTGTTTTCAAAGTGTATTCAAAGCATGCAAAAGGTAAATATTAGTTTCAAAGAGTCATGTTTTTAATTAAGAGCAGAAATATTCTCTTTCAAACAGTAGTACTAGTCGGTTTTATTTTCTTATTAACTTGAACACTTTTATTATTTATTAGTCTGTTTCATGGTAATTGCTGCCTTCCACTGTAAAATTCTTAAAATAATTTGCTCTTATTTGATTCATTTTGATGTTATAAAATGAGGTTGAAACTGAATCTGCTGAGAAGTTAACCTTGATGGTTGTAAAATCAAACAGACAGAAGGTTCCTGTTCTACTTCCTGTGCTGGATAAACGTGAACCTGGATGTTTCCCGATTCGCAGAAACTCATTGGTTCAGTTAAGGTTGTCACAGGTTGAAGCTCGCAGAAGGCCGAGTCTCCAACAAACGGCCTTAACCAGATTCTCTTTGCTGAGATCTGACCCATGAGATGTCTGAGGCTGATACAGCATAATTACAGCCAGCACAACAGTGGTTTTCCCTCAGGGCTCGGGTGTTAAAGTTTGAACTGCAGCCGGTCTATCTGGTTTGCACCTGTACTGATCCATTCAAGGTTATTTTTGAGATGCTTAAATCAAATATGTATTAGTCTGTTTATGGGTGTCAGATTTGCACCCTGCTGATATCAGATCTACATTTGTCTTTTAGTTTGGGGAATCATTTCAAACAGATTTCATTTCCTGATAAAAATCTATATTTTGGATTTTTGTCGCATCTTTGGGTAAGAAAAATGCAGAAAATGTTTTCTTTTGCAATCAGAATCCAACCGACAGAAAGGCAATTTTAAGAGAGAGTACACATAATTTAGAAATGCATATTTGCATCTTTCCAGTTTTCTGTGCGAGAGACAGCAAAAGTCAGAAAGGATGCAGCAAGAAAGCTGTGTTTAAAGCACCAACATAAACACCTGTCATTGTCTGACATGTTTATAAAAAAATGAAATTATTACAATATTTTTTTTCATATCATTGTACATAATTACGAGCACAAATGCTGTTAGAAATCAGATAAAGACTCTACAATCACACACCACAGGACTGAAAACAAACATGAACTATTCAGCAGTGCTGCAGTAATGTTGTGTTACGTCCAAATCCGACCAGAAGCGCATTGTTTGGCGTTGAGACACTAGAGGGAGACAAAAGGCAGAAGATGTTCCAGCAAAGATCCGCCTGGACAAACGAGGGACGACAGAAACACAGGATGTTCAATCAAAGTTATTGAGCGTTGTGTTACATAATCCAAGACTGCAATATTTCATCCTGACACCTGTTAGTCGGTATTTATGTCCCGTATTGGTAAATATGTTTTTGGATGAGACGGGTTTTTTTTACGCACAATAAATAACATTAAATCACATATTCTTATTGAGGGAATAATCACAAACCTGAAGATTCCTTATGTCCAATCAACGTATTCCCACATCAATGTTAGATTTCCATTCGGTCCCTGATGTGAAGCTTAGTTGTGGGGGAGTATATGTGTTTGCAGAAACACTCTGGAAACTGTTATAAAGTTTTGGGAAGGCTGCGTCCCGTTTTTCCTTGCGTTTTCCTTTCCTGGTGTTAATGGAAAAACAATCCTGCAAGAAGTTTGTAGCCTCTCCGGCACCGAAGATGTGTGATCACATCAAATGAAAGAACATTAATCTGTGATTTATGTCTTAGGATGATGAAGAATCAAAGGGATCGTCAGAATTCCACAGGACGCGTATTTAGCGCCCCCTACTGGTCTCCCTTTTCTCTGCATTGACCTGGATTCCATGTTCCCCTTTAAGGTGGAGAACCTTTGTGCAGCACGGAACAGTGTGTACTTTTTAAATCTTGCTGAGGTTTAAACCCTCTGTGCCGTCCAGCTGAATCCTCCAGTAAAGTTTGATCCGGACGACTTCAGATATTCTTTTCATTTCCAGTTTGTGCAGCCGTGAACGAGACGTGAAGCCACATTTAAAGCTGCATCAATGGCTTCCAGGGTTCTGTCACGCATAAATTGAATTTATCTGTCAGACATTTCACTCCATTGTCGACAGGATAATTAAAAATAAAGTAATCCAAGTCGTGCATCATTCTGACAGCTGCGCACCAGGACTAAATGTTCTCCAAAGACCTTTTTATTTTCAGGTTGATCAAAATGAAGTCTGGGTATGGAGTGTTCAGTGGTCTAACCGTCTGGTTAGAAGCAAAAAAAAAAAAAAAACCCCAAAAACAACGTGGCAGTTTCATCATTTTTGACTGAACGCACAATGAATAAGAGAGGATGATTCAAGAGTGCAGCAAAAAATCAGTGGACGTGCCATGAAATTATGGGACATTACTGCAGCCCCTCACCAGGGGGCGGTCATGACCCACTGAGCTCTGGAAGCGTTAGTTTCTCCCGTGAGTGACAGCTGCGTGTGCTGGGTCTTGTGATCCTGGACCCTTTAACCCAATCAGAGAGAATGAATCTATCATCTGCAGGATAATTACTTCCTGGCCTCATTAGCGGTGGCTAACGACATTACTGTCCCCGTACTCCCCTCAGATCTCTGCGCTGCTTCGTTTTCCAGCTGTGGCTGCTCTCTTTTGAAAAGGGGGTCCTCTGTTTTTTTTCCTCTTAGGAGCATCTCCTCAGATCTAACATCAGATCTGGATTTAAAGGGATTAAACCGTCAGCGGGTCTTTCATGCTGCCACGAGCGCAGCATCTGGCTGCGAGCTGATAGGAGAAGCTGGAGGTGGAGGTGAAACAGCTTCAACACAGAGAGGAAGACATTGAAAGTAAAGGAAGGAGAGAATCAGGAACTTTGAGAGTTTGTCCCCCAACACAAATAAGAACAACAGTTCAGCGGTTCCTGTTCTAATCTAAACGTTGGACCACCAACATTCTCCACTAACATCACCTCACGTTTTTGTGTCTGTGAATGTGCAAATAATCTCACATTTCATGTTTAAAGTCTCTCAGATCCTCACATTTGAGTAAAGGTCACAGCCATCACAAACAGGACGACCAAAGCACATGGGGATGATTAGAAACTAGCAAAACATCATTTTAGCAGGCCAACATGAAAATTTATCTCAGAAAATGCAGCATTTTGCTTCCGCTCCCAGCCATTGCTTACAGCCCCTTCTTTGTGATAAACACTTCTTTTTTTAATCAACTAATATTTCTTTGGTGGAGGACAAGGCAGTGAATGGAGTTCTGTGCTCTGAGTGCTCCTTGGAGCTCCTTCACCACAACCAAAGCAACTCTTATCTCATGATCTGTTTCGCTATTATGGACTTTTGTCCATAATTTATTATGGACTTTTGTCCATAATAGAGAAGAATTTTACATCAGGGGTTGGAGCCCACCGCGGTCTGACTCAGGTCACATGGGCAGCACTGGAGAGGCTTTTGAGTCCACAACAGTTTGAATAAAGAGACTGACGTAGAAAAATAAAGTCATCAGTAATTATTTTGACCTACCGTATGTTTAAATTAACCACTTTGTTCTGGCTGTTAAAAGCTGCTAACACAGGAACCAGTTTTACAGCATTTCCTGATGGCAGAAAGGGAACATCTCAATACTTAAACTAACTTTATATGTGACCAGAACAGGCGGGAAAATGTTCCTGCTTGAAGACTTTTTACCGACCAGAACCGCTGAAGGTGCCTGGAAGCAGCTGCTCCTCTTCACCAGAGCGTTGGTACAACTCCACCAGGTTTACTGGTTGTATCAAACATATAATTTAAACAAATCCTCCCCGCAGAAGTTTTCAGTTACTGCTTGACTGCAAATGATGATCAGGGGGTTTTAATTTGTTGTTTGTTACTATTAAAAAGGGGTGAGTCATCATGGTTGACAGGTGGGTGGATGAACGGGGTGGATCTTCATCATGTATTTATTAGAAATCCTAAACGTAGCCTGAATTCATGGCTGTGTGGAGCTGTGATGTGGGGCTGGAGTGCAGCTTCTGCTAGAGAGCAGCCCACAGGACTCCTGAACCCTCCTCCTGCAGCAGAGCAGTCAGATATCGGCCTCTGATGACATAACCGCAGCTCTGCTGTTACTTTTTCAAGCCTTGGTGGAAATGACTCACGAGCGTGCCTGTATGAATCAAAGCAGAGCGTTTGACATCATTTCATAATGCCGTTTATGTAAGGGAGGGCAGCAGTGATGGAGGGAGGGCAGCAGATTTCAGGGGTGGAAGGAAAGCGCACCCCCACTGCAGCTCCACCCAACATCTGCTGCTGAAACCGGGACGTGCCAGCAGACGTTTCCAGCATCCCCTCCAGGGCAAAGGAAAATCCTTTTTACTTGTAATTTCTATTTAACTGGTTTAAAAATGGTAAAAAACTTTTTATTTTTCTACTTAACATTTAAGAAGCAAAGAGCAGCTAAATAGTGAGCTTTAATACTATTTTATTTATTTTTTTGTCTGATGACCTGAAGCTGATCCAGGAGATGGGCAGCAAATCTTCAGGTGGACTCTGGTGTGCCCTGCTCGTACATCTGTGAAGGCAACACGTGGAAACATTTTCGCCACATGAAACCGAAAGCGCTGCTTCGGTTGAGGCCGAAGATTACACGGAACCAAACCTCTAATGCTCAAACTGCCGCTGGGACAGAACTGCACACACACTGTTAGACAAGATCTGCCGGGTTTAAAGATTAAAAATCCTAAATAGAAACAGCTTATTATTCTGTTTTTTTTCCTCTTCACACTTTTCAAGTCCAGCTTCCCTCATTGGTTTTCCACATTTTCATCGGTTCACGTCTGTGATGCACTTCCTGCAGATCTAAAAGGCGTGCACAGTGCATCTGTGTTACTGGGGAAAGTAATGAGATTACGGTAACCTCCAGACCAGTTATTATAGTGGGTAACTGGCAGCAGCAGCAGCAGGCCGATCAGAGAGGCTCTCAGCCAGAGAACAACCAGGCTGATGCGATTAAAGGCTCCAAGACCATGTTTCATGTCATATTCGTGATTCATTGATTCACTCGGCTGCGGCTTTGGCCTTATTTCAGACAGGCCAAAGCCGTCTGTACGGCACAGCCGGACTTCATCAGCCTGTGAACAATAAACCAAAAACCTTTAGGGCCTCTAATCAGTTTCACTGTCTATCAGTCGTGAGTTACTGGAAATTTTTTCCCCCCTCTTTGTTGTTTGTTTATGGCTGCAGGAACACACATTCTTTGTGTAACGTAAGATGCTTGTCGTTATTTCACCTGCATCTATTGATTGTGTGTGCTTGTGTGAGTGATGTAATGCGTTTTCTGCTACCTGAATCATTTCCCAGCATGCTTTTCAGCATGTGGGCTCCCTGTAATGGAGACAGAGAACCAGTGCAAGGTCACGGAAAGTTGAAACGCACTTGATCTCTTTTGAATTGTGACAAGTACCTTTTTAAACCCTCCGGTTGTTTTAGAACATCTAGTTAGGTTGGGGAAAAGGACTAAAACCTTTTTATTCAAACTTGTACTTGAGTTTTTTGGGGGTTTTTTTTAAATAACTTAATTATTGCAGAGGGGTTTTTTTTGGAACACAAATATTTATCAAGTAGGGAGCATGCTTTAAGTATTGTTTTCTTGAGAAAATACGTAACAGGAAGCGGAAAGTCAAGTGCGTCTAAATTTAAACTAAAAACTGTTTAATTTTTTTTTTTTTTAAATATATATTTTAGGGGGAAATAACAGGTTAAATCGTTCCTATTGAGCCGACGCAGCAGTAACACCAAGTTGGTGCCTGAGCTGAGAGTTTGGCCTCCGCAGTGTTAGATAACACGGACTCCAGCAGAACAAGTACCGCTGCAGGTGGGACACAAGCGCCGTGAACCCGCTCAGGTGGACCGGAAACCTCTCTTCATCGATACGAAAAAGACATGACTACTCTCTTTTCACTTGTTCAAGTTCTGAGTTTATCACTGTGTCCTTCACTTCAGAATTGAGAAATTTAATGTTATATTTACCTTTTTATCCACGCTATTATTGTGCAACAAAGCTAAACGCTAACACGATTACAGTTATTCGCCGTATTACTTTAGCGCATTAGCTTCCACTTGCTAGTAATTGAGAAGCAAAGAAAGGATTGTTTGTTTAGGTATTCTTAAAGAAGATTCGTCTTAGTATTTGCAGTTCAATGATTAACATTTATTGCACAGAATTTTTTTATAGACAAAACGTCTCTCTCTCTCTCTCTCTCTCTCTCTCTCTCTCTCTCTCTCTCTCTCTCTCTCTCTCTCTATATATATATATATATATATATATATAATAGAATATTTATGACTGAATAGACGTCAAGGTAAATACTAAATTTAGGAAGCAAACGTGTTAGTTAGCCGTTAGCATATCAGCAGCGTTGAAATAGATTTTCTACTCCAGGCAGAAAATAGACAATAATTTTCGAGTCTTGGAGAACAATTACTGCCAATGACGTTTATTTATTTATTTTTAATGTTTCAAACAGTTAACATTCTATATGGAGGTTTTCAAGACTTAAGGATCGACCAAACTCAGTTCCATTCAAAAGTGGTGAAATGATTGATAAATATTAGCTTTTCTCAGTCTTCTCTTGCAATATGGGGTCTCTCAAAGGTAGGCGAAAAGCTCCATGGATGTCAGGAGGTAAAGTCAGGTTTGTAATTTAATTGAATGGCCTTTCTACAGGTCTCATGTTAAGTTTGTGTCTGTGTCTTCTTGGTACTGGTAAGGCCACTGGAGGTTTTCTGTGGGGAACCAGTTCATGATGCATTCAGGACTGGAATTAGGGCACCATCCAACTCCTGAGGTAATCCACGAGGGCTGTCACCGCTGGAAACACTCGCGTAAATGTAGTTTGGTATGAGGCTTTTTGTTTTTGCCACGTTAGTTCTAATTAAGCTAATTTAGGAAATAATGATCAGTGACCTACTTAATTTCTGGAAATATTAAATTAATAAAAGTGCTGAAGGCAGAAGCACATCTGACCTTTATAATTTGCAGGGTTTTGTTTGGGCTTCATATTAAGACTGCAAATTTGTGGCAGAAATGCGCCTGAATAAATTTATTTATTTCCTGATTTTGGCTGACAAAGCTCCTATTTTATTTTTGCTCTCAAAAATAACCTTGCCCTGGCTCATGCTTCAGCTTGTTGCCCCCTGGAGCATGAACCTAGGGGATCAGCCTGCCACGTGTGTGTGGTGAAGGGTTCTGCGTGGGTCTTGATGCGGCCATGTAACCTCTGCAATAGCAATCCTTCCCTCTCTCTTCTCAGTGTGGGCTGCCTTACCATCTTTATGTAAAACCTATGTGGGTGGGGAGCACATTGCAGAGTAGCGTTTTAGAAATGTGATCCAAGTGAGAGGCAGGCTGCACTTACGACAGTGCTACCTAAATTGACAATATGTTTTTGTTTTGTTTTTTTTTTCTCCCAGGTAACAATGCGGCTGTGATTGCCTCTTTGGTGCTGCCGTGATTAAAGAAAAGGAGGCTGTCTTCCAGTAAGTCTAGTCTGTCCTGTGTTTCTGCTGCTACTGCGGCCCTGGAGAGGAGAAAATTAGTTCATTTCCTTCTCTTTTTTTAGCAGCTGCAGTCTCCGAAGCTCCAGCAGGTGGCCAAGTGCTCACCTCTTCCAGCCAACCAATCAGCACAGGAAAACCCTGGAGTGGGCGGGACATAGGAAAAAAGAGAGGGAGAGCCACGGCGCTTGGATAAAAGTAGAGGTGACACTGAGCGGAGTTGCAGAGACTCCAGGCAGGGGAAGGAAATTTAAGAGGCAACAGGTCAGCGAGCTGGAGTGAGGAGGAGAGGAGCAACTCCTTCCTCGACAATCCTGTCAGAGGTTCAGATTTCTGGACTTGCTGCAAAGCGTGCAGGACAGGGAGACAGCATGAGGACAGAGGCTTTGTCAAGCTGGGTGCATTAGTAGGAGGAAGGAAGTCAGTTTAGTGAGAAGAACCCCCTCATTTCTCCACCTCCTTCCTGACCTGGAGGAGCTGCCTGTGTTGTGCTGCTGTTTCCTGCTGTGAGCTGAAGCTGCACTTCCTGTGTGGTCTGCAGTTACTCTGAACCTGTGAGGAGAAGCTGAAGCCATCAGGATGGACTATGTTGAGGACCGCCATGGCTGTCCCTGCCTGTGAGAGGAGCAGCAGAGAGTATCTGCATCATGGATCAGCAGCCCGAGGAGGAGCAGTCGGATGGAGGAGAAGGAACCTTTGCCTCCACCTCGGCCACATCTTCATCTTCCAACACCGAGCTTCCACCGGCAGCGGCTGTCCCTCGCTGTCACCATGGCAGCAGGACCTTCACTGGCCTGAGGATCTTCTGCAGAAGGTAAGTCTGTTCCTAGTCCTCCAGGTTCGCTCGCTAACACACAGAACAGTTCATCCACTGAAAGCTCCACCTTCTGCTGTAGCACAGGAAGTGAAGCGTGCGTTTCCAGATGAGAGGTGGTCGCTGAACGTTACATGTGAAAACAGGATGTGATGACGCTGGTGTTGAACAACAGGATCAGCTCTGTAAAAATAAGTTTTCCCCTGTGGTTTGCAGCATAGATTCTACACACCGTATAACTAATTTCTAATCTGGTCTTATAGAGCTTTGAAATTTGGGAGTTTGGATGAAAAGATGCTCCCACAGAGAGAATGAATCCTCTTGTTCTTGTCATGAAGTGAATCATAAAAGTACCAGTTTTTTCTTTTCCTATGATTTTAAGTGTTTGGGACAAATCCGGTGACTGAAATCTGACCTCCACCCCTGAATTTTGGCCTTTTTTTTTTTTTTTTTTTTTTTTTAGTAGTGTTAAAGAAGCTCATGCAGCAGGAATTTGACCTTGACTTCAAACAACTGGGTGATTACGGAGAAACAAACAGAAACTGTTGCACATTAGAGAGTGAGAACTACACTGGAAAAGAACCTCCAGCTACGGTTTCAGGTGTTCTCCAGGTGTTCTGCAGGAAAACAGAATGACCTCTGCACGTTCAGGGTCTCTGATTTGAATAAAACCTGTGGGTAAACTGTTTTTAACCTGCTTGTGGAGGCGTCGAGCATCACTACAGATTTTGTTAGCGTCAGTAACGGATGAAGTTCTAGTGTGGTGTTTTCTCACAGATTAGGAAGTTTTTAATTCCGAGTGGTGAGCATCCACGCACACGGCACATGTAAACACGTCGTCACTGAGTTGGTGTTTCCAACAGCACGTCCAACTGACTTCCTGTCTGATGTCTGAGTAAGGTCGCGGTGTGCGTTAGTCACTGTCTATCAACAGGTCCTGCATTAGTAACGAGTATGTTCTGCAGTGATGAACAGAGAAGAGATCAGATAGTAAAATAGTGTAAAGGTGACCTGTTAAAGAGGCGAGTGTGTGTAAGGGAAAATTAGGGTTTGTGATAAAAGCCTGCGGGTTCTTGGCCCACCGCAGCATCAGTGGTGTAAAAGCCAGTGTTGGACCCTCGTACATGCTCCTCTTTGAATAAAAAGGTAGATTCAGGTTCAGTCCGGTTGTTAGTTTAATCTCCCAGTGATCTCCCATGGTACTCTAATTATAGCTGCTATTAATGGATTGGCAGAGCAATTAATTAAAATGTGCTCATTTTTGGAGTCTGGTGGGGATATTTGACTGTCCAGGAGAAGATTCAATCTGTGGATCTCAGAGGAGTTGCCCGGCTCTCCTGAAGCAGCCAAGGGCTTCAAATGGCAACGCTTTTGTGCTGTTTTTCAGAGGCACACACTTCATAACACATGCAAATAGCAATGGACAAGGCTCTGTTTGTCTAGTTAACTGGTTGAAAGTTATCACCTCCATCGTCTCAGAACTGTCAGGGGGTAAATTTGCATCCATGCGGAGGCCCAGGAAGCTCTGACGTAGGATTTGTTGCTCCAGACAACAGAATGTGATAAATTTGGTTTTTATGATGTCTCTCTCTGGACCTCTGCATGTGGAATGAGCCCGGCTGACAGGACGTCAGTGAGAAGCAGTTCTGTTGTCAGATGATTGGAAGGGTTGGTGGGATGGATCACTAATTATCAGTCTGTCAGAGACGTGTTTGGGGTGACGAGTGAGCGTGCTGCTGCAGCCAAGTCTCATCACTTCTGGGATGGTTTGTCGGCTTCTCTCTGTGTGCATTGTTGTTTCCTGATAACTGCTCATGGCAAGATCACACTCAGTAACATTTCCATAGGTAGAATGTGTCAAAATAACCTACATGAACCCCAAGAGAATGGCTTTTTTTACTTCTCGCTGCTGAACTGGCTTTTCCAGGACATAATGATAGTGCTTTTAACTGGTAGTGGGAGGCGTGTTTCACCTGTTGACACATACAGAAGCTTTATTGACACAGTTTTTCCTTTTTCAGCCTGTCTTTATTTTGACTGAAGTGATTGACAGGACTGTTTCCGTACATGGGTAAATGAATGTGGCCCATATGCAGCACCAGCTGCTTTTATTTTTTGTCCAGTTGTCTGATCAGTGAGCGGATGATCCACTTATTTTAGTAGCAATAACTGACAAAGTGTGTGTGTGTGTGTGTGTGTGTGTGTGCGTGTGTGTGTGTGTGTGTGTGTGTGCTGCTGTGGTTGAAACAGCCATGATATATTTGGTGGGTTTTGCAGCTAAATCCAGATCTGGGTTAGCACATCAGAAAGTGTTGGACCCTCTGAGGTGAGGAAAAAATGTGTAAAACCTCAAAGATCAGGCAAACTGTGACTGGGTGAGCATCAGAGCGTGTGTGTGTGTGTGTGTATGTGTGTGTGTGTGTGTGTGTGTGTGTGTGTGTGTGTGTGTTCATACCCAGGGATTACATAGACCCATTTCCTGGGCTATCTTTGTTAGTCACTTGCCCTGTTTCTATTAATAGTCTGGTCCAGGAGGGACAGTTGCTCTCAAGGAGGAGCAAGAAAATGAGTAAAAAGGAAAAGGAGCCAAAAGAAGAAGAGTAGGAGAAATTGGAGTCGTGGTCCATGAGGAAGGGATCATGACAGAGGGGTCAGAGGTCATGTGGCGGTGGATGGGAAAAGCTCCTGGACTTCAGCATCCTGGACATCAGTTCCACAGACTAGTGTTGAAACTCCAGTAGTCCACATCTTTGTACATCTTAGACAGACGGGCTGACATTAGGAAGAGTCAGGCTATGTCTCAGTCCTCTTAATTTGGCCCACCCCTGCTTTTGGGGCCCTTTCCAGAAAGAACTCGAGTTGAATTTATGCGGTGCCATAGTTTCCTAGGCGGGTAGTTTTTGTAGCATCTCATCGGTCATTATTGATCCTCTAAATATAGATTTTAGCGGAATGCATTGATCAGCACAGTTCAGAATGAGGCAGAACAATTTTGTAATAGTACAGTATCAGGAGTAAGGTGTTGTGAAAGCTTTTCGCCGCCAGATGGCAGCATAGTGACGTGAGTGGAGGTCTTCGGGATGAAGAGTAGGCTGATTTGAGCTTAAGCTGGTGTATTATCAGCTCTGTGGTGAGCAGGTTAGCAGCAGGGAAGCTGTTCTGATGACACTGATGACTCAGATTTATCTGTGCTGTCCTGCTGACTCGATGGCTCAATGAATTAATTAGTTGACTTATTGTCCGTATCTCTTGGAAAGCTGATCTGTCACTCTCACCCGGGTAGGTTTTCCGCACTCTGAAGGTGGAGCATCGTCAAAGTAGCACTTCCCATCTACTTGTCCTTTCAGACTGTTTTTTTTTTTTTAATTCTGTGGTCTAAAATGAAAGTTGTTACTTCTTGAAAAAGCGAATATTGGTCTCCCTTATTGACTTAATAAAAACTGCTACATGTTGTACTTGCGATCATGCATGTTTCATGTAGAGTCAAAAAAGGAGGTCAAGGAGTCAGAAGTGTTGATGCTGAATTTTCCAGCATAACCTCAAAGAAGTGAACACTCCTGGGGCTGCTAGCATTAGCATTAGCTGTGTGACTGATGTAGAAGTAAACTTGGACTGACCTCGGGTTTGAGCGCTGAACCCAGCCGAGGTGAGAGCCTGACATTGTTCTGATCAGTTTATCAGACGGTGATGGAAAGTAAACCGCATTAATAATCCAGGCTGTCCATCCTGTGTATGTCAGCCTCGGAGCTCTCATTTCAGTGACAGCAGAACAAAGTTCAGCGTGTCGCCTCATAAATGATGTAAACGCCAGCGGGGCCAGCCGCTGATGGCTTCTGTGGGCGGAGTCTATCAGGGTCTTTTCCTTCGATAATACAGTTTAACAGGTTTATACATACTTGAATATTTTCAGCTGCTTTTCTGATATGGCACAACATCTCAGAATAGAGCATTGATACAGTATTTAAATAAAAATCCTGAAACATTCTCAGCAGGTCCGTCACTGCTGGGGTCCAACTTTCACAGGAGCTGTTGATCTTTTAAGCCTCTTGTCAGCAATCTGTCTGTCTGTTCCATTGAACGCAACGCTTTCTTGCTATGCAGCGACTGATGATGTCACAGGGACTCTGCTCTGCTAAAGCCCACCATAAAAGCTGTCTCACAAACACTGAGGCTGATGTGAACAGCTCCCATCAAGGTGCATCATGGGAAATGTGGTCAGTTAAATCTAACGTGGAAATTAGTTTTTCAACTCTTACTCTTCATCACTATTTTTAATAATTAAGTCAACTCAAAACTGTCAAAAAGTAATTGTTACTAATTATACGGTATTTGTTGGTCGGACAGTGTTTTCAAAAAGATCTGATCTGTTTTAAAACTAGATCAAAATCCACAAAAGTTTGTACGTCTGCCATCATGAAGGAGTTGTGCCGTTTTCTCTGTCGCAGTCTTCCGTTCGATGGCTCGGATCACACGTTAGCTTAACATGCAGCCTCCCCTCCTGGTATTGAATCCATAATGCAGCAGTTGCGCAGCCTTGAAGTGATAATGAAGAGTATTCTGTGATGTTGGAGTGGGCTGGCGGCTCCATTCATCACCACAACGAGCTGGATTGAAGTGAGCAGCCACAAAAGGACGCGCTCGCTCCTAAAAACAAGCCCTCTGTTGACCGACGGCAGCAGAAACACTGACGCGAAGCAGCGCTGAGATTTAGCTGCGCGTGTGAAGCTGAGCTGAGTTATTTTAAAACGGCAGCTTAGTCTCTCTCTCTCTCTCTCTCTCTCGCTCTCATTCTCTTCCCCTCCATCTCCACTCTTTCTCAGTATTTTTCCTCCATTCTTCCTGGACAGACGCTCGTGAACGCTTCCTCACAGGTTGTATCAAGCTAAACTGTAAAAATCTTCCCCCTCTCTGTCTTTTGTACCCTGACTTTTGACCTATTGCTGTTGATATTCGATTCATGTTTGCAGTTGAAGCTTCGTTATTTCTTCTCACTCTGCCTCTGCTAAAATGTACATTTTGAGCAGGGAAACTAATCTGATCTTCACTGTTTTTCTTTAACAGCATTAAATATTTTTAGAATGCCAGAGAAATAATCTCTCTCAGCCCTTTAATAAATTAGATTTTTCCTAAAAACCCTTGGGAAGTTATTTCTGTGGGTTAGTTTTACAATGGTTTTGAAGTGGGAACTGTAAAATTAATCACAAGAGTGCATTTTTATTGCAGGTGATTGTGTTTGACAGTGATGAATCTGTAGAAATTTTAATTTGAGATCACTATCAGCCCTACGCACCCTGATCACTGTCCGGATGACCTCACTTCAGACAGATTTGATGCAGATATACATGTCCTCATTTTCACTGTGCTGAATCCAGAACAGTCTAGATCCCCTCAGATGACCTTAAAGATGCTGCAGCCACATTTCCTTCTTTTATTTGATGTCTTGCCTGTTAGTTGAATCAGCGAAATCTGATCTGAAAATCCCCAGCCGTGGCTAATGTTAGCTATAATTTATTATCTTGAAAGTACCTTGGAAAGTGTCAGTGTTAAAGGAAAGAGACATGATTTCTGGTCAGGAAATGAAGGCTTCATTTTGTTCCTTTTGTTCAGATTCTAAACAGTTGATGTTGTGTTTGAATAATCCAAAAATGAGATTTAGAACCAAATATGCACACAAGAGCAGGAAGTAAAGTGGGAAAACGGCGTTTGTGAGATTTAAACCTGATAAGACCTCTAATCTGAGGTCATCTGAATTTAGTGTTAGTTTAGAGTTTTTCCTTTATATTAATCAATACTGCAAATGAGATCATTTTTAAAAAAATCTTTTTTTTTTAAATTTTGTCTCGTCAACAGTAAATCAGAGCAGATTATCTGGATTTTCATTAATTTCAAATTATTTTTATTCTGTTGGATAAAAGTGTTTTTTCCTACACTTTGTCTTGGATAACCTCCCACAACTTTAATCCTTTTAGTGGCCTCAGCTGTTTGTATTCTTGGTACCGTGCACCATAAAGGGGATATTGGTTATCTGTGTTTGTCCACATGTTGCAGCTGTTTGTCGCCTGTGATTCATTATGTGTTGCTGACACAACACATCTGCTGCTGTTTGTCAAACCAACAATAGCATCATACTCCTGTTTGCTCACCTTGTTTGGTTTTATGCTGGTGTCCACAGAGGCGGAGGCAGATATTGCTACAGCGGTTAAAGTCTGTTGACTGTTGTTTTTATTTGAGGGTGGCTGGGTGGTGCAGCCTCACAGCGAGGAGGTTTTAGGTTCAAATTCCCGGGGGGACAGGAGCTTTTCTGCGTGGGGCTTGGACATTCTCCTCGTGTTCCCGTGGGCTCCCTCCAGGTCCTCCCACAGCTAAGGGCTAGGTGAATTGTCTGTAACTTGTGCTTAGATGTGAGTGTGATTGGTTGTTGTTCGCCGACAACCTGAATCTTACTGTGATAGGCTCCCACCTCGTTAAGGGAAAAGTGGTTGAAGATGGACAGATGCCCTTGTTAGCGTAAGGAATCAGCTGCGCCTTCAGGAAGGATCTCTGCTCAGGTTTTGTTATAACGTCTGTTACAAGTCGCTCATTAATAACAAACACTAGAATATTGGTACAAATCTCCTCCTAGTGGTCTACAGAGGAGAGCTGTCTTTCAGTCCTAGGTAACCCTTGTCCATAATTATCCTTATAAAATGATTAATGAGAGTTTTCAGGCTGCAAGTTAACATCCAGCTATCGACACAGATCAATGTTTCCAGCAGAGTAGCTGAAGCAGCTCGTTCTGCCACATCTCCTCTGCTCCTCCCGGGTAGTTATTTCAGGAAACGCTTTGGATGCAACAGGAAGCGTCGTATGGGAACAACAGAGGATGTTGAAGAGCGTTTGTACCGCTGACATTCACGAAAGGATGACGTTTCACTGCAGATTCCATGATAACAACCACGGCATGTGTACGTTTCTGCCCCATTTGTGTTTGTGGGAAGTTTGGTTGTTAAAAGACATTCAAGAAGTCGTTAAGAGAAGTCTTAGGAATTACCGTATTTTTAGGACTATAAGCCGCTACTTTTTCCCCATGCTTTGAACCTTGCGCTCTATACAGTACACCGATGCGGCTTATCTATGGACTTCTCTGGGCTAACGGTGTATCACCCCCCCACTGGGGGGGGGGTGATACACAATAACTTTGCGTGTCGTGTGCACATCCTCATCAAAGCACACGAAGAAATGCGTATAATGCAGCTTTTAAGTTGATAGCATTTGATCTGGCTATAGTAGAGCTTCTGCAGGTAAGCTTGGTGCTAATGAATCAATGGTGAGATGCTGTAGACATCAGCGTGAAGAACTGACTCAATGCAAAAAGATAACGAAAGCTTTCAGAGGTAATAAAAGTAGACGGCCTGAAGTTGAAAACATTTTACTGCCGTGTTACAGGCACCGTTTGGAGACAATCAGTTCAGGTTTATTAAAAAAGAAAAAATTGCAAAATAGTTCTGTGTACATATCACATTTTTCAAAGTGGACATCTGCGGCTTATAGGCCGGTGCGGCTTATATATGCAAAAATTGCGTTTTCCTTTAGAATTTAGTGGGTGCGGCTTATATTCAGGTGCGCTCTATGGTCCGGAATTTACAGTAAATGCCCTTGTTCCAATTAAAGTTCCAGTAAGCTGTTGAACGCTGCCCAGTCAAAGGACAGCCAGGTTACACTTGGGAGTTTAAACAGAAAGGTGCCCTGTGTCGTCACTAATAAGTTACATCCACTCCTCCAGTGTCTCTCACGTCATGTCCTACATTTAATGATGCTTAAAATGGAGCAGAGATCAAGATGACAAGGAAAACCTGATTTGTTATTTCACAGGAACAGTTGAGGAACTGTTTCTGATACAGATGAATCATCTGATTTTGTAGACTAATTATAGCTGTGATGTTGTTGTGAGGGTGTGAAGCCAACAGCTAGTGTGACCTTAATTATTGTTCCTTCCTGTTGTTGTGCGGTGATCCCTGTGGAGACCCCCCAATACACACACACACACACACACACACACTCTGTATTTCCTCTGTTTGAGAAATTATTATGAGTGGTGACATAGCAGCTTGCAACTAATTATTATTGTAAATAAATAGGCTGCAGGCCATGGACAGTTAACATAATTAATCACAACACAACAACCTGCAATGCACAGCATAAAGGCAGCAGCAGCATAATGACGGGTGTCTCTAGTGGTACTTTATAATCTGTATTTGTAGATGTACCATCTTAAATGTGCAGTTAGGTCTGTAATTACTTATCAGTATGCATCATTAAACAGCTACCAAATGCGGTGGTTAATACTCTGCACACCAAGCTAACTCCTTTTTGCACCCAACAGCTGGAGGGCAGCATTTCAGAAGTCCCCTCCCTACCTCTTCCAAAATGGACACTTTTTTCCGTCGTCACTTTAGGAGGAAGGAAACTGGTCTGCAAGCGGATGCTAACGACAAGTCGTGTAGTCAGCGGAGGCCCAGTGTGGCTGTCCCGACCAGCAAGGCCCGCAGGAGGTCCAGCGTGGGGCTGCCGTCCACCACCCTGATGCAGCGGCGGCGCTCGAGCGTGCAGCTCCCAGCTGGGCTGTCATGTATGGGTGGGGGACGGATGTCAAAGGTGCCCAGGTGCAGGTGGACAGGGCAAACTCGCAGGCGTTCCAGCACTACCACGCCCCACCACAATCCAAGGTTTGCTGTGTGCAGGAAGAAGGTTGCGAAGCTGCGAACCATTGACACCCACCTGCTGGGGCCCTCCATGCTCCTGGCCAGCTTGATTCAAATGGCTGAGGAAGACGAGGACAATGACTTGGGGGCGGAACTACCAGGAGAACGACAGGTAGAGCTGAGGGACGGGCCCACCAACAGCAGACCGTTTTCAGGCTCCAGCAGCCTCCACTCAGACAGCAGCGATTACTCCATTGACAGCCACAGCCAATCAGGAGAGAGTCAGCTGTCTGGCGCCGAGCAGCTGACCAAGGAGGAGGACGAAGCATCGTGGTCTCAAGATCGGAACCATTGGCCCTCTTCTATCTCATCTCCCTCAGAGACGAAGGTGCTGAGGAAATCTCCTCTGCCCTCTTTGACTTCAAGGACCCTCATCAGGGCCCCTCGCTGCCTCCGCAGAAACTCCTCCCAGATTTTTGTGGGAGATCCTTCTTTCTGCAGCCACTATCATACATCTACTCACAGGAAGAGGAGGAAGATCTCCACCATCTCCAAAGCTGGGAGCCCCTGGCCAGGAAGAGGCCCCCCGCTGCCCAGCCGCAAGAGTTCAGTGTACTACCTCAACCACCCGGCAATTTGCAGGGGCCCCGGAGGCCTCGGCTCACTGGGAGCCCATGGCTATGACTCTCACCTGGAAAGCTGGAGTGGTTTCCTGCTGTATGTAGTCCCTGACTTCCATGATGCCTGAAATTAGAATGAATTTTTCTCCCATGTGCCTGCAGGTCTTCTCCCTGACGTTTTCTAGTGATGGTTGTGGTTTCTTCTGTCTCAGTGTAGCCACAGTCATTTCAACAAGAACAAGAAAGACTGAATCAAAATTAGATTTATTCAACTTTAGCCTGAAATGCATCTCTCCCTCCCTTGTGGACAGGCTATATCTCCCTGTACTGGCTCTCTTGTCTGTTGATGGATGGAGGGATTTTTGTTTTTCCATTTTATATTTTTATATTATTTATGTTTTTGTGGATAGGGATATTTTTTGCAACATCTAGAGACCGACTACCTCCAGTAGCATGATGGAAGGGTGAAAGGAGCTCTGCATCAATGGAAATCATTCTCCAGATTTCAGAAATTCCGCTGCAGGCACAAACACACACCATGGTGCTGAAGCTCATTAGCAGCTTGTGTAACAATGATATTCACAGAGGGATTGCAGCATAGGCGCTCCGTTGCTAAGGTTAAAGGATGGGTGTGTGTTTAGAAGCTTAAGGGGAACCAATTAAAGAGTCTCAAGTCTCCTGACAACACCCTGAATTGTAAAGACAGCGCAATGGCTCATATTTCTTATTCTTGAAACAGGAATATGTTCCTCAAATCTTAAGTCATTATGTTGCTTTTTAGCCCGGAAGAATTAAGTGAAACATTTGTTTGTCTTTTATAAAGTAAGAACATCATTAGATTGGAAAATTTATCCAGGAATTACACATCACCCATGTGTCAGTCTGAAAAAACTAAATTATAAATGAGCAAAACAGATCCTTAAAATGTCGTCTGTTTGCAGGAAAGCCTTAACAAAGACAGGCCTGCAGCACGTGGGGCCTCAGCCCGCCTTACCCACATCTGGGCAGACTGACCAGCTGCGGGAACCCAGCAGCACCATCGACTGGACCGTCAGTCACCTCACATCTTAATGCATTTTGAATAGTGAATTGTCTGTCTAGTTAAGCTAATTTTTCTTTGAAGCTAACCATAGTACCTAAATTAAAGAGAACGTGTTAGCACTTCCTCCTCCATACTTCCATCTTCCGTCACTGGACTGTTGTACAGAAATGTTTCATGTCTGTGCTTCCCAGGACAACGCTCAGTTTGGGGAACACATCTGGTTTGAGACCAGCGGCTCTGGAGACTTCTGTTATGTTGGAGAGCAGTACTGCTTTGCCAAATCACTGGTGAGTTGTAGCGCCCCCTGTGGTCAGATATGCACCTCAGACATGTTGGATGTTGTGTGGGTTCACGAGACCTTTCATGAAGTAAAAATTAATTTTTGATTTTATTTTCTGCAGCAAAAGTCAGTAGCGAGGAAGAAATGTGCTGGATGTAAGATATCAGTTCACACCCTGTGCATGGAGCAGTTGGAGAAGGTGACATATGGCTCATCTGTGAATCAGTGATGCTCGGCTTTTCCTCCTCACTGTCTTTCCTGTCTGTTCAGATTAATTTCAGGTGCAAGCCGTCATTCAGAGAACCTGGATCTCGAGCCATTCGAGAGGTCAGGCATGTTTGAACAAACCTTTTGATTTTGTGGAGGTTTTTTTCTTTTTGCATCACAATCACCAACAAAACAGTAGCCCTATCTGGCTTGTTTTGTTTTTCAGTCCAACGCTGTGCGACATCACTGGGTCCACAGGAGGCGTCAGACGGGAAAGTGTCGACAGTGTGGGAAGGTACCACTACAGTTCAATTGCTCAGAAGCTGTTTAATTTGGAAAATGCCCTCAAACTAACCGAATCTCTCACTACCAACAGGGATTTCAACAGAAATTTACATTTCACAGCAAAGAGATTGTTGCCATCAGCTGCTCGTGGTGCAAACAGGCAGTAAGTCCCACAACCACTCAGGACAGAGCATCTAAAATTCAAATTGTGGGAGGAAAGAAGGTGTAAACCAAACCCAGGCTGTTCCAGGCTGTGGAACCACTGAAGAAAATGCTGGATTGCACTGAATATATTTGATTAAGAATTCTCCACCTTGCAAAGATGATTTGCTTTGCCTTTCCTTGTCCGAGAATATTTTATATTTTGTGTTTCAGTATCACAACAAGGTGACGTGTTTCATGCTGCAGCAGATTGAGGAATGCTGCTCCCTGGGGGCTCATGCTGCTGTCATCATCCCTCCAACCTGGATCATCAGGGTCCGCAGAACACAGGTACATGCACGCACGCACACACACACACACACACACACACAGAGTGCAACACTAATATTATCATGACAAGTAAATGCTTAAACATTCTCCTTAAAACAGGTTTTATGCTGCTCATCCAAAAAAAGACCCCATTATGCAGAAATATTAACAACTTCACAAGTTCCCAACTAAATTTGCACGAGATACACAAAGTGCCCTGAACATTTCCTGGTTTAACTTAATAATTTGCTGCAGTAATAGACACATGTACTTTTTTCCACCAAAACATGTGTAGCATCAGATTTCGGTCCTCACATGCTACATAAACAACAGGATGCATTCAGAATAAACTGCCTGATGGAGTTTGTTGCTGTGCAGACTTCTTTAAAATCCAGTAAAAAGAAGAAAAGGTCATCAGTGAAATGCAACAAGCCAAGCAAGAAGGGAGTAGAGGTGAGAAAATGAAAATACAACTTCTTACTATAATAAATAAGATGAAGTAAAAGAAAAGTCACGGTTGATCTACAGATGTAGCTGACACTGTCGTGTAAGTGTTCCCGAGTGAGGAGTTGTCTAACCTAAACCCTTGTTTCTCTGCTTTGTCTCACAGCTTCAGGATGGCCGCTGGAAGCCTTTCCTGGTGAAACCGCTTCCCTCTCAGCTCATGAAGCCTCTGCTTGTGTTTGTCAACCCCAAAAGTGGAGGAAACCAGGTACCATATTTTCCACACTATAAGGCGCACCTTCAATAAATTGCTTATTTTGAAACTGTTTTTATTTATAAGGCACACCGCATTACAAGGCGCATAGAATAGAAACTACTTTAGTGGCTGCGCTTGCGTTATGCATCCACTAGATGAAGCTGTGCTAAAGGAAATGTCAACAAAACAGTCAGATAAGTCAGTCAGTCAAACTTTATTACCGGTAATAGAACACAAACCAGCGTTCTGACAACTCCGTTCACTCCAAAACAAGTTTGTGCATTCACAATACGTTACTGTACGTTCCAGTAGCTCTTATTTGCGCCGCCCTCCTTGAAAACAATGTATTTCCAACTCCATTTGTCATGGTTCAAACGGTTATTTTTTTTCTCGAGGTAACGTCAGTGACGTAATATTTTCACAACACAGTTTCTCTTTTACCAAGGTTTATCACGTAGTTAGTGCATGACTACGGTGCCTACGGTAGCCACAATTAACCAATATTGATCCATAAGGCGCATTGGATTAAAAGCCGCAATGTTGGGTTTTGAGAAAATTAAAGGCTTTTAGGTGCGCCTTATAGTGCGGAAAATACAGTAGTTATCGTTCTTCCCTGCAATAAGGCCAGCTGCAAAAGCATCTTTGTAGACCCTGTAACAGAAGACATGATGTGATGATTCATATTTTATCATGAAACAACAATGAAAGAAGAAGCACCTGATTCTCGTATTTGACGTTGAAACCGAGAAAAAAAAAATTCCGTTCATGCTCACCTGCTTCTGTTTTTCTCTGTTCTAAGGGAGCCAAGATCATTCAGTCTTTCATGTGGTATTTGAATCCTCGGCAGGTGTTTGACCTGACTAAAGGAGGACCCAGCGAGGGGTGAGTTCATCCACACTGACCCAGGGTGGTGAAATTTAAAGAATGTGGAGCTTGTTTCAGTCTCTGAGCAGTGGTCTGATTTGGTTTGGTGCAACGTTTCTTTATTTAAGCTGTAAAGTGTATTAAAATTAGCGCTTTGTGTTGTGTGTGAGTGTATCTGATGCCTTTGTTTTGTGTAGGTTAGAACTCTACTCCAAAGTGCCAAACCTAAGGATTCTGGCATGTGGAGGAGACGGGACAGTGAGTCCAGTTTGAGTGTTTTCAAACACTCAGTGTGTTCAGAGTGACCCATTACATCAAACATTCTTTGTGTAACTGTGTTCAGGTTGGCTGGATCTTGTCAGTGTTGGACCAGCTGAAACTCCGTCCTCAGCCGCCTGTTGGTATTCTACCTCTGGGGACCGGTAACGACCTGGCCAGGACCCTAAACTGGGGAGGGGTGAGTTTTGTGGGAGTTTAACTGTTGTTCCACTGGAATTAATGTAGAACAAGTTGTCAGACGACTGAACTGTGTGTGTTTTCAGTGTTTTAGCTGTAGTTTATTTTCTCTGAATTAAAACAAAGGTAGATAAATGGTCCGCCTAAAACGTTGACTCCAACTCCTCTCCCAGGGTTACACTGATGAACCAATAACAAAGATCCTCTCACATGTGGAGGATGGAAACATTGTCCAGCTGGACCGCTGGAATCTAAACGTGGAGCCAAACCCCGAAGCCCGACCGGAGGACATGGATGAACACCAGACAGACAAGGTGTGTCAGTAATCAGACATGATAGAGACACAAGTGGAACTGTTGAGCCTGATGTTTTATCTTCCTCAGCTCCCCATCGATGTTTTCAACAACTACTTCAGCTTGGGCTTTGATGCTCATGTGACTCTGGGCTTCCACGAATCCAGAGGTCAGTCATCCCTCAGACACTTTACCTGCAACAATCAATAAAAGCCAATCAGATCTAATAATGAAGGTGATTGAGGGAAATGTTTGCAGGCCAAGTTCATTCTGTCATTTTCTTCCTTTTTCTTGATGGCATCAGTGGGTTGGTTTTGTTCACTAAAAGCAGAAATTCTATGAGCTGTTACTTTTTCAGAGGCAAACCCTGAGAAGTTCAACAGTCGCTTCAGGAATAAGATGTTCTATGCAGGGGTAAGTGTTGAAAATGTTGCCAATGTGGAGGCACAGAGGCAAACATTTACTTCAGTGAATTCACACTGCACAAAAATGTTTATCTGTAGTTTATTTGATGTGCTTGGTAGGAAAAGATGAAGTTTCCGTTCCAGGGTAACCAACAGAAACTCGGTGCATCTTTTAGAAAGAAAATAGATAAATAAACTTTATAGTTTGACTGTGAAACTTCTGTTATACTTGCAGTTTGTGGTTTGATTTCTGATGTTTTTGTGTGCTTCAGACAGCGTTCTCAGACTTTCTGAGTGGGAGCTCCAAAGACCTTGCCAAGCACATCAAAGTGGTGGTGAGTGGAGGCAGATTTTAAAAACTTATGAACTGAAGGATGGTGAGGATTTTCTCTGAGAAACTAAAGGATGCACCAGATGTACCCGATTTAAAAGTCATGGAATCAGACTGCGGAGTCCGTCCAGACCATAAGTGGGGGAGCTTCCCTATCAGGACGAGGACTTCCTGCATCCACAGGAACTTTTTATACTCAGTAGGATTTAAAGGGGGGGGGGGCATCTCTGAGCTGACACTGGTCAAAGCTGATGTCTGCCACATGTGAAATGTTTGATTCATTTGATCTGAACGCTGAAGAATATTTAACTGGAAGTGAATCAGTCCATCCGTGACAGGCCGGATGTGAGTCAGTGTTAGCTGCAGAAAAATGAAAACATCACTAAACAAAATTTAATTCTTCAGAGTAATCAAGATAAAACAACCGTTACTGCTCCAGATGAAGATCCCCTGCTAAGGCAGCTCAATAGTGTTGATCAAATAGAATACAGAGTTAAATATTAGCAGTGTAAAAACGTATCGTCTTTAATCAGGAGGTATGTGATGTTTTCTCCTCAGTGTGATGGAACAGACCTAACAGCCAAAGTCCAAGAGATGAAGCTACAGTGCCTACTCTTCCTCAACATCCCCAGGTATGCTGAAGGGGGAAGTAAAAAGACTTAACCCTTTATTTGCTGCTGATTATTTAGTGGAAAAACCCGGGTGAAGTCACATGAGTGTGCTGCAGGTACTGTGCTGGTACTATGCCTTGGGGGCACCCCAGTGAGCACCAGGACTTTGAACCACAGCGCCATGATGATGGCTGTATAGAGGTCATCGGCTTCACCATGACGTCACTGGTGAGTTTACAGCTTTCCTCAGATGCGAAACACGAGGCTGCAAAAGCCACCACAGACGTCAGCCGTCCACGTGAGACCACATCAAAGACAGTCGGAGCATATCAAAGCATAATTGAAGACGAGAGAGCACATTAAACAGCTTCAGACCCTCATAATTCAGCACATTCAGTGGTTTTATTGAAGTTCTGGATCTGTTTATAAGACGTTTTACTGCTCTCAACTGCAAGATAGTGGATGTGTTAATCTAACAGTTAACAAGCGGAAGCATTTTTAACTCCAGACGCTGTCACATGAGCTTCTGTGCATTCATCGATCTCCATCAAAATAGGAAGAACTCATTCTTTCCCTGAAATTTGAAGAAACGGCTGCGTTGTTGGGGTTGATCTGTGGTTGCTTGTGTCCAGGCCACCCTGCAGGTGGGCGGCCACGGCGAACGGCTCCATCAGTGTAAAGAAGTGACGCTCACGACCTACAAGTCCATCCCCATGCAGGTGGATGGAGAGCCCTGCAAGTTGGCACCGTCCATCATCCACATCAATTTGCGGAACCAGGCCAACATGGTGCAGAAGGCCAAGAGGAGGATCTCCATGCCCCACCTCAACGAGTACAAACACAACTGTTCACACGTGCTTTTCATTAACAATAACTTGTTTTCATTAATTAAAAAATGGATCACAACCACAATCAGTCAACGTCTGAGATAAAGTGTGTGTTTCTGTTATATCTGTGTGTTTGCAGTCAGCAGCCTGTCCCAGAGAAGTTGCAGATCAGAGTCAACCGGATCAGCATGGCGGCGTATGAAGCTCTGCACTACGACAAGGACCAGCTGAAGGAAGCCTGTGAGTCAGGGACAGGTTGAAAACAGAGATTCCATCTCTGATTATCATGTTCAGCTCACAGGAGTCTATTAACACTCCACTCAGAGCTGTGTGTGTATAAAAGCACTCATGACTGAGTGTCATTTTGATGTTTGCAGCGACGCCACTGGGAGTGATCACCGTTCCTGGAGACAGCGACCTGGAGACCTGTCGTCTCCTCATCGAGCGTCTGCACGACAATCTGGATCAGGTAGACAGGATCAGTCACAGCAGTACGCAAACACAAGACAGTCCTGTCGGTGTGGGATCAGAGTAGCTGACGTGAGCTGGTTCTAACTCTGCTCTCAGGACTGCGATGACTTGAAGAGGGAGAGTCTGTCGTCTCAGAGTCTTTCCAAGAAGTGGTGTTTCCTCGACTGTGAGTCCAGACTGGGGACAGATCCTCTGCAGTCCTGCCTGATCCTGACATCCTGTTCTTTGTCTAACAGGTACAACTGCGGACCGGTTCTACAGGATCGACCGTGCTCAGGTGTGTGCTCCCCACATATCGTAACTTATGCCCCTAGTCTTGGGAAGGTCTAAGTCCCTCTGCAATCTGGAATCATCACCAAAATGTAATCATCCGTTCCTTAGCCCGTTATCAATATTTCCTGGAACTTTCATGAAAATCCCTTCCGAACTTTTCAAGTTATTTTGCTAAAAAGCCAAACAATAAAATGCCTGCAATCACATAACCGCTCCCTTGGCAGTGGTATGAAACCCTACACCATTGTCAGTAATGATAGTAACCATGGTAACAACAATAGCTAGCATTTAAAACAATGGCCTGTGAATGTTGTACTTTTCCTGCAGGAACATCTGAACTATGTGACTGAGATCTCTCAGGAGGAGCTTTATATCCTGGACCCTGAGTTGGTCGTCAAGGAGACAGTAGGCACGTCCCCCAGCATGCCTGACCTGGTGGACTCTGAGGAGCACCAGGACCAGCAGAGACGTTTTGCTTTTCCCAGCTCTCTGTCGTCTCCCACCTCCTCTACCTCACCCAGGTGAGACCTTAGTGGTTACATCAGCGCGAGCGCCCCCTGCTGGCCAAAGCAAGATCCACAGGTGTCATGACGACCCGTTCAGTGCCCAACGAATGTTAATGAATTAGCTGTGATAAAACCAGATAGCAGCTGCCGTTTGTTATCTGTGTCCTGCTGCTGTTTGAAGAGCTGTTAAGTCTGTCTTTTAGAAATTTATTTAATTAAGTCCGCCAAAAAAAAGCCAGAACTTTACTCACTATTGTCTCATTAAAATGTCAGGCAGTAGCCATGAAAACACAACTGAAATGAAGCAGAATTATGAATTCTTTGATATTTGTTTCTGTGACTTTGAAAATTCAGACTTTTTGTGAGAACACTGAGTGTTTTTGGGTTTATTGGGGGAAAATAGATTTTTGTCACACTGGTTTTTCGACAAACATGCTCCCTCATCCTACTCCTTCAGGGTCAGAGACTTCCAAAGGAAGCGGATCTCCAGTGACAGTTCAGTGGCTGAAGCTTTGTCTCAGACCTCCTCGAAGACTGCCCTCTGCAGGTAACACACACACACACACACACATACACAGAGTTATCTTCATGCTTCAGGATGAAATCAGCTGTTGTGACTAAACGTCTTTGTTCACTGACCCATCTGTCATATTTCATGAAGTCTGAAGCTTTTTTAAACCAGATTAATAAAAAGGGTCATCTTCAGAGCTACTTTGCAGATTTGTGCAAACTATATGATGTTGTTAAAGCTTATTAACGTCGTAACAATCATGATAAAAATGTGAAAACAGACACATGATGATGCAAAAACCACACGTGTGTGTTTTGTGATTCTGTACATCATCTACATGCGTGTGTGTGTTTCTGTTAATAACAAAGTGATTTTGACCATAACAAAGCTGTTGGCTGCAGCTTTGAGCCTCTTCATCACACCACATGTACACCTTCATGCTGTGACACGTATCTCTGTCCATTTTGTCCTCGTTGAAGGAGGGGGGCAAAGATTCTCAATGTGCATCGCTCCAACACCACGGCAGCTGATTTCAGACCCATGGTTAGGTACGGTTGCTTTAGGTGTGTGTGTGTGTGTGTGTGTGTGTGTGTGTGTGTGTGTGTGTGTGTGCGTGCGTGTGCGTGTGCGTGTGCGCGCGCGCCCAGTGGAGCACACGCTTCTTGGTGTTAACTGTGTCGTCTTCTGTGTCTGACAGTTCTTCCAGCGCTACCTCACACAACCCTGAGAAAGGTAAATGCTTCTTTGTAGTAAATGAGAGATTAAAATCCTGCTGATCTAGTTCAGGTCAGTGAGGTGTTTAGTCTGAGGGTCCAGGTGCTGCCGAAGAGTCGCATTATGTAAAAATATCAGACTTTAATGCTCATATAACGTCTTCCTCTCGAATGATTTGTACAATTGTGTCAAATCTGTTTTGTTTTTTTTTCTGTTTTTTTAGATGCAGAATTGATCAACTGCATCAAGACGGAGGACCTGGACAGGGTGAGTCTGAACTGAGTGTCCTCGTCTCCTTCCTGCCTCTGCTGCCATCAAACACTGATGTTTGTCTTCCAGCTAATGGAGCTCCACCAGCAGGCGGCAGACATCCTGCTGCAGGACGCGGCTGGCTGCACGCTGCTGCATCACGCCGTGGAGGCGGGCAGCAAGGAGATCCTCAAGTACCTCATTGATAACGGTGAGAGTCAACTTTGAATAACCTTTAGCCTTTTCAATTATGCTGCATGTGTGCTCCATGCAGTAAACAATTTTCATTGACCCCTATAAACATTTGATATAAGCGGTAAAATTATTTCTTGTTTTATCAACATGTTTTTATGAGTTTTTTTTTGTTCTGTTTATTGTTTTTTATGACTTCTTTTATTCTGTGCGTGTGTGGCTGGCCGCTGGGTGACGCCAGAGTGCAACTTTTTTCTAGCAACCGGACGTTGATTCTGTGAAGATGAAAAAAAAACAACCTTAAAATGTGAAGCAATCATCAAAATAATAACCTATTTTGAAACAAATTCATACAAGGATCGACGAAGATGCATGTAATTCTCTAAAAACACCAGTTAATGTTGGAAATTAGCAGACTCGTAATTACTGTTGAAGCCTTTTGTTACAGGTGTTAAAACATCTCAGGGATTTACACTTTATTTCCTCAGTATTTCTGTGTTTGTGACTCATGCTGGTGTCCACTGGTTGCCATGGTTACCAAACCATTTCTTATGTAACTTCCATATTTTTGGTCTTTGCCAAAAGGCAACTTTGGTAATGTAGTCTGAAATGTGTCTGAGAATCCTCTGCTGATAAAATATTTGCTTTCTCTTGGGTCTAGTGCCAACGTCTCACCTGGACATTACGGAGCGAGAAACGTGAGTCCAGGACAACTTTCCCCACCCTGTGCTGATGTGTGCCGTTAGTAACATTATTGTTCGTTTTAGAGGTGAGACGGCGCTCCATAAAGCCGCCTCCTCCTGTCAGAGGAGCATCTGTCACTACCTGGTGGAGGCCGGAGCTTCGCTCATGAAGACCGACCTGCAGGTAGAGCGACTCACCTGAAATACACAGTCAGCACTCTGGCTTTGCTACAGCCTGAATTCCACCCATTCCGCTGAGTCGGCTTGCTCTTTCTCCCTGTTTTCATTCCTTTCCGCTTGACTTGCTCGTGAGAGTAGGGGGTTGATGGCTGTGGAAACATCATACAAGAACCGGCCCTGTCACGTAATTAAATATGGATTTCATCAGTTTGAAGGTCCACCACTACATAAATTCCGGATCTTTCCTGAAATCTAATTGGAGCTGTTCCTGGAGCTGAAGCAAAGGTTCCAGTCTGTGTTTTCAGCTCGCTGGAGCAGCAGCAGCAGCCACTTCCTGCAGTATGGGGCCATTTTGTGTTTTTTTTTTTCTCAGGCACAGTGACGGCCACCAGCCTGAGCTGTCCCAGCGCTCTTTAAATGGATCTCCTGCTCCGTTTGACCCACTTCTCTAAAGTGATTAATGTTGTGTGTCACTGAGAAACGAAGCCCTGCAGGATCCCCGGCCTCGCTCTCAAACACACAAAGGCTGCGGCTCACCGTTGCTATGGTGAAGCCAGGGCTAACAGGAAGAAGCCCATAATCTGAGTTTTTTTCCTCTCCTTCAGCTAATGAATAGAGTCCATGTGTGTGTTGGCGTGTAAGTTGTTGATGTGGAGCCCAGTCTGTCCGTTTGTCCGTCCGGCTGTTCTTGGGCAATGTGGAAGTATCCATTTTCACTTGTCAGGGATGCTAACATGTCTAAAAAAAAACAAAAAGAAAAACATCCTCAAAATGAGAACTGATTCCAGGTTATCTTATACTCCCCCTGGTGGTGGACTGCAGTATGAGACATAAGCCCCACCCACCTCCGACTGCAATCTATTTGATCATCGTTCTGGCTCCAAACAAGCATTTTTGTTTCGGTTTCAGGGCGAAACGCCAAAGCAGCACGCAGAGAAGGCCAACGACCCAGAACTGGCCGATTACCTGGAGAACCGCCAACATTGCGAGATGATCCAGAGAGAAGACCAGGAGACGGCGGTCTGAGGCCATCCTCACAGACACTATGGACCGTTCAGGACCTTTCTGAACGCGGCTGCTGTGGACCCAGACGTTAGCGCCACGGCCTCGCGTCCAACGATGTACAGAAGTGTGAAGGGCAGCTGCTTCCAACCATAGATTTCATCCACCCACAGCTCAATGCTGAGGAGCTAAATGCTGGTGCCATGTTCTAGATCTGCTGTAGATACGCCTCTCCATCCAGCTCAGTGACCTTTGGATGTATCTTTTTTGACTGAACTAAGTATTCATATTTAAAGTAATCCGTTGGCGATTTTATCTATTTATGATTTAAATGTAGAGTTAAAGCCTTTAGCGTGCCGTGTGTGTGTGTGTGTGTGTGTGTGTGTGTGTGTGTGTGTGTGTGTGTGTGACCTAGAACAAATGTCTGTGTCAATGAACGTAGCGGTTAGAGTGAGATGCTAATGTCTGCTACTGGAATGCTAACCTGCGCTGTTCGATTTCATTTTGACCTGAGCGAGCTGCAATAAAGCACGTCAGCCAGCTTCCCGTCAGGACTTTTTTCCACTTTTACGGGATCGTTTATCCACTTTTTCAGCTTCAGGCTGCATCCTGTTCACGTAGCTGCAACGCTGATGCTCTGTGCTGGTTTACTTTGTCCTGTTAAGTCGCAAAAACCTGAATAAGTTTAAAATATTAAAAGTGTTGCAACGCTAGCGCCACAGGTGGACGGTTGATCTAATAAAATCTGAGATGCTCTTAACTTCAGGCTGGTTCCTTGTTTTTACACAAACAGGACTCGTGAGGCCGACCCGGTTCCTCCTGGGCACCGTGGAGCCCAGGAGTGTGCAGGTCAGACTCCTGGGGAGGGGGGGAGGGTCCCCCTCCCTCTCTGCTCCCAGCTGCTGGCTTGAACAATGGCCTCCGCACATGACTGAGTCATCAGCACTGCCAGACATTCCATCCCCTGGTTTTCAGAGCAGAATTCCACAGATCTGCCTCAGGTTGTCTCCACTCGACTTTGCCTCCCCCTGACTTTGCCCCACCTGAGAGTCTGATCTGCTGCTCGTCTCCGCCTGAGTTATATCCACGTAGTTGGTTTCTGGCGCCTTGTTTCCATCAGACTCCGTTGGTTTGATCGTAACCTTTGACCCAGGTTCACTCCTGACCTGCTGGACCTGAACTTTTTAGGCTCCACCCGTCTGACTTGGTCCACTGACCCGCCTGGATCTGACCCAGGGTCACATCGTGACTCCACTGGATCTCAGCAAGACGGGACTCGGCCGGCCTGGCTGAATAATGACGACTGTTTCTGCTTTTTCAACATTTTTTCTCTTCTGGTGCTGATGGAGGAGTCATGTTTGACCTCTGAGCGGTCTGTAAATATCACCTCTCACACACTGAAACGCTTCATCTGTCTCACACATACACACACACACACACGGGTTATGCAAATCGCCTGAGCTTGTTTTGTTCCTCAGGGGATGGCTCAAAGCTGTGATGTCACCGCCTGTGTGTGTGCGCGCGTACGCGTGTGCGTTGATGGATGTTGAGCAGCGGCAGCTGAAAGCGACGACAGAAGCCGAAGACTCCGCAGCTCCGCCGGCCGCTCCTCTGAGCTCGACACGTAAGTTTGATTCCGCGTCTGTGTCGGATGGAAGCGAGAATCGATCAGTGATCGATCAGAAATGATCGGGCGTTTGATTCTTTAGCGGAAAGAGCAGATTCGGTCAGTCCAAAGGGTGGTTTGAAGCCAGAATCTGCGATGATTTCAGCTTGTGTAGGGATAAAAAGGCGGATTTTCATTGGTCGCTCGGGTGTTGGAAGTGTGGGTTTTGCTCTCCATCGGGTTGCGGTTCTCTTGTTTCTGTGGTCGGACTCGTTTTCAGTGATTCTGGTTACATCATGATGTTTTGCTTTAAACGCGTCGGTCTCGTTTCTGCGCTCGGGTGTCCGGACGTCATTCCTGCACAACCTGGCGTGCGTGGATGTTTGTTTTCTCTGCATGAGGAGCCGCCGACACATCCCGGCTCCTGTTATATGTTTCCGGATGCGAGTTGAACCCTGAGATGTGGGAGGAAGTTCCTCCGAATGTTGCTCCTGCTTCTGCAGCAAAGGAGCATCCCACTCCTTTTCTCCGCGTTGAGATTTCATTGTTTTCTTATGCAGACGAGTTTCTATTCAGGGTGGGGGTGACGGTGGGGGCGCAGCTCCTAAAATGTGGGCTGGAATCCGTGTTGGGCTTTTGAGAAGTGAAACCAGGCTGGAAGCGTCTTTGTTTTGGCCCAATGAATCAGTATTCTTTTGAGGGGGAATCTAAAAAGCTCTTTCAGGCGCTGCTTGGCTTCCCCCCTCTGGCCGCCTCCTCCTCCTCCTCTTCATTGATGGAGGGCAGGCTGGAAGCCTGCTGAGAGCTGCTTCTCCCCTCATAAAAGGCTGCAGGAGGAGCGAGAAACGCAGGATTTGCGCTGCCAGCTGATGTGTGAAAGAAGAGCGTTGCTTTAGTGGAGGCCTGAAAGACGAGTCTGTCATCTCTCAGCACAATAACGAGAGGGGAGGAGAGGGGCTCTGGGTAATTGACTCTCCCTCTTAAAAAAAAATAAATAAGAGAACAGCACCACGTCTGTTCCTGTCATTTAAAAACGCTGCAGGAATGTCCTGTTTACTAGGAAAGTGAGAAATAAATTGAAAAATGTTTGGAATAAAGGGAAGATGAGTGTGAATACATTAGCCTACTTCTATAATCCTGCTGTTGACTACAATAGTCAGATTATTTGCTTTAAGCGTTTCGAGGTGGTGGTGGTGGGAGGGTTAGATTTGTTCTGAATCAAATTTGGACCATCTGGCCTGAGATCATGCTCGTCAAACGTCATGTCCACAATCGCCGAAGAAAATCAGATTAGACCAAAACAACTGTTTCGGCTTATTTTTTCTCAAAGTGTCTGGAGCGGAAGTTTTATTTTTAGGTTGGTCAACGCTGAGGTGTGCGTGTTTGTGTGCGTGCGTGTGTTTTTTGGGTAGGGTTTACGCAGTACTGTCATCCACCACCAGGCGTCGCTACCCCGAACATTTTTTCTTCTACAGTTGCGCCTCGGTCCTCCACCGCGGCCTCCGTATTTAATTGTGATTTTCATCAAATAAAGATCTAAAATGTTCGATTGTCGATATTAGTGGTTGTTACATTTCTGCTTGATTTTTTGCTGTTTATTTAGATTTGTTATTTGTGGTCAAATGTTTTTCGTTCGACAACAAATAATGTCCGCTGTTAGCAGACAGCAAGCTAAATTAAGTTTGCGATCACAGAGATGCAAAATTAAGATTATTCACGAAAAAACGCATTTAGTTTTAAAGTCGTATCCACTAAAAAGCTAAAAACGTGTGACAATCTGATTGTCGAGTCTTTTTAATCTGGACCCTGTTTTAAGATCCAATGAAACACGCTTCTCGAAAAATCCAACAGGGTTAAATAAAATGCCATCATTTGACTGATTACTTTTATTCTTTATGTCTGTGCAGAATGAGAAGTTTGCTGTCAGTCACGTTGCTGCTGCTCCTGACCCTGACGCTCGCGACCGAGGCCAGCAGACGTGCCAAAGGTCACAGAGGTGAGAGAACAGAAACGGAAATCTTAAAATCCTACAATGTGACGGGTCCCTGAAGGCATCACCCACCAATGTACTAAGCGTGCTGGAACGTTCTTATTTTTAAAAAGTGCTAATTATTAAATTGTATTTCTACAATCGGAATGAATTAACCTTCAAATAAACACAGAAAATGATTAAACAGAAAAAGACGCAGGTTTGTATAGTATGTGAACGTGTAACATGCAAAAGACAAAGACGATAATCGGTCAATTTGTGCTCCAACAGGTGGTAAAAATGATAAATCCAAGTCCGTCTCTGAGTGCACCCCCGCTGAGACCCGCTACGGGAAGTGCATCCCTGAAAGTGGAGACTGCGGCGAAGGTCTGAGAGAGGCGACGTGCAAAGATCGCACCGACAAGATCCACTGCAAGATCCCGTGTAACTGGAAGAAGGACATCAGTGAGTCTCTCTCTCTCTCTCTCTCTCTCTCTCTCTCTCTCTCTCTCTCTCTCTCTCTCTCTCTCTCTCTCTCTCTCTCTCTCTCTCTCTCTCACACACACACACACACACCGTGTTTTTGCTTCTAACACCAACACGCCACCCGCCTGTCGTCTCCTACAGGCGACTGCAAGTACAAGTTCGGCCCCTGGGGGCCGTGCGACGCCGCCACCAACACCAAGGGCAGATCAGGGACGCTGAAGAAGGTGCTGTTTAACGCCGACTGCCAGAGCACCGTGAAGGTGTCCAAACCGTGTTCCCCGAAAGTGAAGAAGGGTCGAGGTGAGAGAAATAAATGTCAGACTTGAATGCAACTCATCTCGTTTGGTCTCAGAACGGCGATTTTAATGAATGTCTGTCAATAGAGTTTACATTTATCCTTAAAATGATTCTAATAAGCAAGTAGTTAAAATTAATTTACATTCTTATGATAAATCTTATACTACTGAATATACTGAATTTCTGTCTTTCACATGTAATTTGGCGCCCTCTAGTGACACATTGAGCATGTTCATCCCGCCTCAACAGATATTTAAATATTTCACCTGAAACACACCTTTAGAACATTTAAGTGAACTTTGGTTTGAAACAGTTTTTCAGCTAAAATGTCATCTTCTTCTTTGAATTTACACCACAATCAGGAACCTGAGTTTCAAGAAATGATTTTTTGTTTTTAATTCTAGGGGATAAAAAATCAAACTAAAGAGACGACGGTGGCGGCGGCAGGACTGAGTTCTCTTTCTCCGACTGAACAATCGTCAACTGATCAAAACTGATCAAACTCAAAAACCGAGACTCCTCCGAAACGGAAACACGCCAACCGCCTTTTTCATTTATGGCCTCCTGACTTTTATTCTTTTACTGATGCTAATTTGATTTTCTTGTGTTGATTTGAATTCAAGTTTGTGGAAATCTTTCCCACTAGTTTATAATTAGCCGTATAATCGTCCTCGTAGCTGATAGTTTGAGTTAACAGTAAATTTCTTTGACAGTAGCTGAAGTTAAAAATAACGTATTTTCGGTATATGTCAGGACATCAGTTACAGGATTCTTCAAGTTTGTAAAGAAAAAAAAGCAGGTTTGACTAAGGTCAGAAAGGCTGTATGAAATGTATTTTTGAGCTGTAGATGGTTGACGGTGCCAGACAACACTTGTATAAATGAACAAATTAAATACTGTACATTGTTTTGGTGAAAGTCTGTTTGTTCATCAACACTGACAGGTTAAAGAAGATGGGAAAAACCTGCAGAACTCACCTGACAAATGGCTACGCAAGGGTAAAATGCTGCAGGTTGCGCCCCAAAATACTGCATTTTGCCCAGAAAAATACAAGATTCTTTTTCTCCATTCTAAACGATACAACAAAGGATGCACATTTTCCTTCTGACCACAGCGACGGACATTTGTTAGCTTCTGCTGGAGCTGCGGGACCATAAAATAATCCTCACTGAGCAAAATTAAGAACAGCTGAATTAGTTTAGGCAGCACGAACCTCAAACCAGATTAAAAGCCACGTCCAGGTCAAAGGAAGTTGAATTCTTTAGAGGATCATGGATCCAGAGGAAGAGTCCGTCCTTGGTGCTGAGACGTCACTGCAGCTTCCTGCTGCGGCAGCGCAGGAGGCTGCAGAAGGTCTTCCTGAAGGTCACGTTGCACAGAGCGTAGCAGCAGGGGTTGAGGGCGCTGTTGACGTAACGCAGCCAGTATCCCACCGTCCACAGAACGCCGGGGATGACAATGTGCCCGAAGGCGGCGATGACGGCCAAGACGTTGTAGGGCGTCCAAGTGACAATGAAGGCCAGGAGGATGGCCAGGATGGTCCTGGTGACCCTCCTCTCCCTCGCTATCGCCCGCCGTTGGCGTCTTTCCTGGGACTTGAAGCGGCAGCAGGTGGACAAGACGCTGGAGGTGGTCATGCGGAGGACAGCGTTGGACGAAGAGTCATTTTCGACCCTGCTGTAGTCTTCCTCCCGCGGGGGTGGGGAACGGGTCCTCGGACGGGTCCCCTCAGCAGAGCTACGGACATCTGCGGGACCTGTGGAGACCCTCCGATTCTTCGGAACGCTGTGATCCGATTGGCTCAGACAGAGCTCTGAGCCCGGGTCGCTGGAGACCGCCCAGCTGGATGTGGACATCCTGGGCCCGCCCCGCTCCAGCAGGTGGGCGTTCAGCCTGTTCTTGCTGGCTGCAGACAGGCGGCTGTACAGCGTCACCATGATCACGGCCGGCAGGTAGAAGGTGGGCAGCGTGGTTACCACGGTAACGGCTGGGCTGGCGAGGAGCTGGGTGTAACAGCGCCCGTGGGGAACCACGCGTTGGCCGCCTTCCGTCTGCCAGAAGAGGATGGCGGGGGCCCAGAAGACAAAGGCGAGCAGCCAGGTGGCGGCCATCATCAGCAGGGCCGTCCTGGTGGAGCGGCGGGCCGGGTAGCTGAACGGGCGTGTCAGGCAGAGGTAACGATCCAAACTGATGAGCAGCAGGTTGAGCACAGATGCGCCACTCGCCACATGATCCACCACCAGCCACATGTCGCAGATCGCCGCCGGCAGGGGCCAGTGGCCCCGCAGCAGGTAGAGCGCGCCCAGGTTCACCGACACCAGCCCCACTGCCAGGTCGGCCGCCGCCAGGCTCAACAGGAAGTAGTTGTTGATGGTCCACAGGTGGCGGTTGACCGGGATGGACAGGATGACCAGGAGGTTGCCCGTGATGGTGATGATGCTGAGGGAGGTGGTGACCATGGCGATGAGCACCACCTGGGCGGTGCTGTAGGGGCACGCCGCCGTGGTTGGAGGCAGACAGGAGGCGTTGGTGCTGGGGCATGTCCAAGTGGAGGTGTTGAGATCAGACTCAGCTGCTGTTGCCATGGTTTCTGAAAACACACACTTTAAAATTAAACTTTAAATCCTCTTCTAGCTGTGACAGCTACAGCAGAGCAGATAAGACGTCACATTTATCGTTAAAGAAGGAATATTATGGTAAAACACACATTTGTAGGTGTAACCGATAAGTTAAAGCAACATTTATTTAACAATAATTACGTTTATTTTCGATTTCGACTTTTGGCTAAGATTGTTTTATCATTATCTTTAGACCACACGGAAATATTTTTGGCTGCCATAGCAACATGATATTGGAATATTTATATAAAAGCAACTAAAACAACAACCACAACAGCGAATTAAAACAACTGTGACCATGCTGACATCCTTATAAAGAACTTTCATTTGTCTGAAGGAGAGAAAAAAAATCTGTTTCATATTTCAGAATTAATGGAGAAAAGTCTTATTTTCCACTTTAAATTGAAAATTTCCAATTTTCTCTGAGCTCTGAAAAAGAAACGAGAATAAAAACGGCTCCGACTGTCTGATAAATGTAAATATCTGATGATGGACCCGGGTGAAAACAGCTTTCATACCTGAAAGCTGCTGCTCACAGTCCGGCTCTCCTCACCTGCTGTCGGGCTCCGGCTTCACCTCCTCTTCTGCGGCTCCTGCAGCTGCGGAGGCTCCTTATATGCAGCCGGAGGTTCTCCCTCATCCTCCATCCTCATTACCGACGCTCCTCCCAAAGATCCGCGCCGCCCGGAGACGGAGTCCAGGCGGCAGGGAGCGTTTTATGACCACTCCAGAAGCCAGAAAACAGCCAGGTTTTACCGCCTGTTTACCCGTTTCCATCCATCTGTGCTTGGATCATTTCAGTTAAAGCGCTGGAGAAACATTTGACTAACTCTAGATTAAAAAGCTCAAAGTTTCCGGTTGATCGGTCCTTAGATGATGAGTTCACTGGCCGCTAAGGAGCATAGGATCAGTTCAACCTCAGTAATTAGCTTTTCACATTATCAACAGTTCAACACATTATCAATGCTTTTAGAGAGTATTCTTCTGTAAATCACGTTCAGATTAAAGAGGTATCACATTATTCATCAGCCCGAAGAGAAGCACTCAAAATTTTACTTTTATCTACCTCACTTTTAATAAAAACGCAAATACCTAAAGACACACGTACCCGAAGATTGCCTTAGCTTCGGTTCCTTCTTGGATCAGCTGATGGAGTCAAAAAACGATTTATCCTCTTCACTCTGAACGCACCACGTTTGGACAGATGCGCCGTAAACGCTCCATTCAGCAGCCGGTCGATTGAAAATATGAAGACTTTGAACACAAAGTCAAACGTTGACGTGAGGGAAACTAGTATTTTTAAAGTTTAAATTGAAACATCCGTTCTTATACTACCAAGTTCCTCAACACTGATGCCCCCC
>BJFM01001936.1:9857-30207 GCA_016586285.1 Arothron firmamentum | reverse complement strand
CCCCCACACACACACACAGAATACACTTCAGCCAATGGTGTTTTTAAAATGTTCATTAATCAAGTAAAGCCAGGAGGAGCATTCAGATCAGTTTGTGACACAGAAACAAGACCTCACCTGGACTCACCTGCTGAAAAAACAGAAACAGAAGCTCCGCCTCCTCACCCACATCCTCACTCTCATAGGTCCATGAACACCCCAACGATCACAGATCACAGCTCAGTAACTTAACACACTTTCAGTCTCTGCAGCGGTGTGTGTGTGAAAACAAAGTAACAACAGCAGCAGCTGGACAGTCTGGAAAAGGAGCACTTGATCAGAAAAAAAATAAAAATTCAAGTTTTCTTCGGGGAGCGGAGGAAAAGCGGTGTGTGGGCGGGGCTCAGCGTCAACCAATCACAACCGTTTCCACCACAAGAACTTCCGTCTGTCGCGTTTCACTTCCGAACCGAGTTAATTTGTCACTTCCTGTGATGTCACGTGCAGCAAACGTCGGCGTCAAAGTTTGTGGTTTTTAGTTAAATGATGAAAGAAAAAAAATGACATCAGAATATCTACAAGTCTTTTTCTTTTAATTGCTTTCATGATCAACTGAATATTTTTCTTATAAAAGATTTAAAACTTCTCAGCTAACCCAAATCTTAAAAAGTTTCGTCTGACCAATCACAAATTGGCAGCAGTAAATCTTACATAAATATCAACGGTCAGGCCTCTGTCGCCCTCTGCTGGTGGACTGCAGGGAGGGAACACGCCCACCTTCAGCTCAAGCTCTTTTCCTCCAGAAACTATTTAATAATGCTCTTATAACAAGTTTCTTTTGTAGACTTAAATCGGTGTAACCGTGGACCCCCGCAGGCTAAATTTTTATCTGAAATATTCGCCAGCGTCTCGGTTCCTGCAGTGGAAACGAGGCATCAGTTGCAGAACGCAGCTGATCCGACGCGTGTGTCGACGCACACGAGTCAACATGTCACGACTTTGACGCGCTGAGCAGGTTTTCCTTCAACGCTTCGGACTGAAACTCAGCTCAAACCTGTCAGAATAAACACAATAACCCAACTAAGTTGGTGTCTCCACGAAGGTACATCTGCTCGGATGGCGAGGGGGCGGGGCTTATGCTGATGCGACTGAGAAGACGCAGCTTTCCCGTGGAAGGAAAGGAATTCTGGGAATTTCCGAGCCCAGATAGCAAAAGCTGCTCCTAATCTGAGAGAAGGGAGAAATCAGCAGCTCTCGGAAACAACAGGAGCTGGTTGGTGGTTTCGACCTTGTGCTCGGAGGAAACGACATCATCTGAGATCAACTGGATCTTCTGGTTATTGTTGACGTGACCACGACGTGCTCGCTCACGCCTTTTAGTGCAACAGGATGGAAAAGTTTCAGAAGGATGGCGCCCTGGAGCCCCCACCTCTAAAAAAGAAAAGAAAAGAAAAAACAAAAAAAACACGCTCGGCTTGTCGGCCTATAAACATGAAACAAGGTGTTCGTCTGACGCAGGTGGTATTCATGTCAGAGACCTCTTCATCAGCCGTGATTGGTTGTCCTTGTGGGTGGGGGGGGAGTGGGGGGTGTCCTCAGAGTCACAAACACCACAAAGTACAGCTCACTTCACTTTTTCAACACTTCAATCACATCGAAAGTCAACATGGCACCAAATGCAGCACGCTGGGAGTAGATGGCCCCGCCCCCTCAGTTGGCACTTAACCCCCCCACCCCCACTCTCAGGACAGCCACGCCACGCTGACCTGCCTCCATCCGGGCCGTCCTGGCGAGGAGTGGTGGAGGTCGGCTTCGGTCCAGTCGGTGTAAGTGCGGAAGAAGTGCATGCTGAGACATTTATGGGTGGGGGTGGGGGTGCCGTGTCCCTTCTTTTCCCGCTGGGAGACCCCGTTTAAGGTCAAAGCAGCACCCGTTTCTTCTGAGATAAGGCTTCAAGGAGAGCCAACAGCAGAACTACCTGCCGTACGGGTCGCTGGGGTAACCGTTGGCAGGAGGGGCCCCGCTGCCAGGGAGGGGGCTATGAGAGGAAGAGGAGGATGAGGAGGAGGGGGAAGACAACAGCAACGAGGAAGAAGAAGGGGCAGGGAGGGAGTCATCGTCTGTTCGCCCGCCATCAAACAAGTCATCCAAATCCTCCAGAGAGATGGTGTGGGGCTGGGGGTCCGACAGCACCGGGGGGCCCCACACAGGCCTGAGCTGCTGGGCGGGGTGGGCAGCTGTGGGAGGGGGGACAGCTTGGTTAAGGAGGTGGCCCCCGGAGGTGGAGGGAGGCGGTGATGCTGGATCAGCAGGTGGCCTAGAGGCGGCTGAGCCGGTCTGGGAGCCGCGGTGGATACGATGGCTGACGATGATGTTGTTCCCAAAGCCGCCCATGGACGCCATGGTGGTGCTCTGCTCGCGCTGCACCACCGCCGTCATGCCACCGTCAGCGATGAGTCGGCGGATTCGGGCCAGGGCGTCCTCGCCGGAACTGAACTCTGACGACTCTGCTGGAGACAGAAAACGGTCAAACTGGTTCAGGCTGGTTTTGTGGTGGGCTGTGGAGGTGCAGTACCTGCACCACCTGAGGGGGCGCTGTCCTCTGCTGAAGCGTCAGTCTGGACGCTGTTCTGGGATGCTGCCTGCTGACCTGCTGCTGCTGCCTGACTCGTTGACGGAACCACGGGAGGAACATCTGCAGAGACACGCTCTTCCTCACTCACGGCTCTACAGCATAAACAGGAAGTTGAAGAGTGACGCGTGCAGCAGTTACGGGGGGCCGGCTGGGAGGCGCTGGGCTCCGAGAGCTCCCTCTCCGTTTGCGTCTCTGCGTTCTGCAGCTGAATGATGGGAGTCTGGGTTCCCTGGGATGTCACAGAAGGGGCTGGGTGTCTGGGCTGGAGACCTATGGCGTTCATCAAACCCATGTCTCTGTCCGGCCTCAGGCCAGAGCGATTAGCCCTGAAAGAGCCGAGAACCACAAATAAAACCATCCGCTTCACTCGGTTTGAGGTGAAATGCTCCTGTGTGAGGAGAACCACCTTCTCCTTAACATCAAAGACCTTTATATTATTTATTTTCTTCTATCTGTGCTGTTGCTGGAACACTGCAGTTTCCCCATTATGGGATAATAAAACAAAACTCAATTCGGTTCTTCTTACCCTGATCTGTCAGAGCCTCGGGTTCGACTGGTTCCGCCATTGTTGATGGAGAACAAGGGCTCGCCGCTGGCCTCGGCGGGGCTCTCGCCATCACTCCTGTAGAACCTGGAAACAGCAGGTGTTAATTCACTTCTCTTCAGGAAGCTGTAGAGCAGAGGCGGGGTTTCTTCTAGGAATCACGCCGACCACGGCCTCATTAACAGCTGTAATTGACCTTCTGCACTCAATGTTCTTCCTGTGCAGTGGGAGCATTAAGGTAATCTCATCAGATCACCTCACGCCGAGGGAGGCGTGCATGTTCCCACATGCACACCGCCACCTCTCCTCTCCAAGACTCAGAGAGTCGGTGGGAGAGGGTCTGAGGAGCTCCTCCTCAGCGCTGAACCGTACCGTCTGAATTCAGCCTCATCAGTGAAAACAACATCTTTGGACCTTTGGAGCTGTGATGTTTGACGTGTCCCACCACGGAGGACTTTATGGGGAACGTAATGACGCAGCCCACATTCCGTTTTCCACATTATCAGCATCTGTGCGGCACACACAGGATGCAGCTCAGACAGCAACAAAGCCGACTTGATCTTCAAAAAACCTCTAAAAGAGACTGATGTGGAGATTTTCTCTCACCGGGATTGATGGAACCTTTGGAAACTCCAACCGGAAGGTACTAAATCTTTAACTTAATTATGGATTTCAACTCTTCTTTGGATAAAGTTGGACTTTTATTTGAGCAGGTATCTTGCCTTGTGTAATCCGGCCAGGACAAACACAAACCAGCCTCCCTGCTAAAGTTACATCCAGGTTTTCTGTTAACATTCTTCCTCTTCTGTTGATAGTAACTACACACACACACACACACACACACACACACACAGACACACAACCCTGTGTTACATCTTCAGTGTCCACTCTCTCAGAATCAGCTGTAAACTCTGAAACATCAATCAAAATAAAAACACACACCTGTACAGGTGCAACGCTATGCTGCTACTTGCTCTATCTGCACATCTGACACTACTCGCACAGGTCACTTTACCCATAATTCCGCTGTTGTACCGCACACCAAACAGAACAAGGACATGCTGCAGTGGAGCTGGCGCCAACATGAACCCAAACAGATCCCAGACCAGACCAGGGTTCAACAGTTCTTTCAATGACTTAAAACCACTTTAGTGTTTTTTTGGCCTTTCAACACACACTAATAAATAAACACATATGTCATTTTAGGTCTAAAAATAGTCCAGATATAACCCATAAAAACCCAGGAGCCGTCTGTTTCGTGTCCTTGTCTGGGAGAGCTTACAGCCCCGCAAAGGTTCTGACATGTTGGATAAATACGGCTCCAGAGGCCAAATGAAGCTCGCATCCATGTCTACCACCAGCGTGACGCCTGATGTCTAAAGCACCACCGCCAATTACACGTGCTGTGGGAAACAGGCCGCGCACTGGCTCTCGGTTTCCATGGCGACGCAGCTATGAAGACTCACACAGGTCGGCAGATGACCAGGTCACCCTTGTTGGTTCCGTAAGCCAGACCCATCCCTGGATCCGGAAGCCAGCGAGCAGAGTTGATGCTGACGTGGCGCCGCTGGTCTGGAGCCATGGGGTAGACCACGTTAAAGACCATCTGAAACAGCCGGTAAGTCAATAAAAACCTCCACTAACAGTCATCACTAACAGAGAAACAGCATTAAATATTGAACACAGTTGTAGCAGTTTCCTGTTAGTGACCCAGTCAACCAAACATGCCCTCCGGTCTCCAGGGAAATTAATATCTTTGAGATTTAAGACATATTCAAGTGTTTTCCTGCAGTAGATTGTTCCCCTTGAACATTTTATTCGCAGGCAATTTCCATTTCTGGAGTTGTGCACACCCCACCCCCCATTAAAATGTTGGCACGAGAAATTACCAACAATAAAAGTGTTAACCTGATGAATTTAAAGAGGGAGAGGTGTTAATATGAGCATTAGTCATGCGTTCTGAGCCGCCTTCTGCTTCATGTAACCCAGGACAGGCTGTTCCCCATCTCACCCTGATGGACGTCTCTCCTCCGTGAGGCTGCTGCAGCCGGAAGACTTGCGCCACCATGTGGTCAGTAGTGGGATGCAGCAGGATCCTTCGAGAGGCCAACCCCACCATGACGTAGCAGCCCATCGGAGACAAGCTCACAGAGATGGCATTTGGACCTGAGAGAGAGGGTAAAGAGGGTCATCGCAAGTCGGACACAAGTCCACATCTGGACAGCTGATTGGAAATTCATAGAAGCTAAAAAAACTAAAGACTGAGCAGCTAACCTCTGCTAAATCCTCCATGAGCACAGTTAAATGCTACTGTACCGAATCTCTTGGTGTAGAGCATCTCTCCCAGGTTGTGTGGAGCCAGAGAGTAGATGGCCAGTATGCCCTCGTCCGGGAAGCCTCGCTGGCTGCCTGGGATGAAGACAGCCAGCAGCTGACCGTCTGCAGAAATGTCACAGCTGGCGTCGTTGTAGATCTTGCAGTTTGGCACCAGAACGTTGACAGAGGCTGAAAAAACAGCATTTAAAACTCTAGTTCTAGTTAAAAGAAGCGCTTGTGAGCTGATTCATAGAGTTTGACACAGGAAGAGAGGAGGGAGTTTACCGTTGCTGATCTCAGGCAGGTCAAACTTGGTGAAGTCCCACCACTGCAGACGGTAGGTGGTGTTTGCGATGTTGCTAGCAACTGCAGACTGGCCATCACCGATGGACGCACCTGAGAGCACCAGCAGTCAAACCGTCACACAGGAACGGTCAGTGTCGCATCTACAGTATTCTTTGGCAGCAGCGTTTACCAGCGAGGACTCTGTTGACTGAAGAGTGTGTGGCCAGGCCCGGCTGCCCCCGTTCATGGAAGATTCCGGCGTACGGCAGATACTCGGGCAGGAGGAAGCGCCTGCAGGAGAACGCCGCCGTGTTACTGACAGCAGCAAATCCCAATAACCTACCAAAGCATGACTCTGAACGCTTGTTTACACTGACAAAACACAAGTGAGGTCAAAGCCGCACGAGCTGACTCACCGTGGAACGAAGCGACCCAGGGACGGTGCCGACATCCTGGCGTTCCGTGGAGTTCTGTGTCTGGCTCGATCTCCGTTATCACTGAAAAGCAGCAAAGAAAATGATCTCAGCTGGTGATGGACTTGTCTATGGTGTGAAAGAACCCAAAAAGAACTACAAACTTACTCCAGCTCCTCCAAGTCCACGTCATTGTTGTCCATGGAGTTGGACGGGTTGCTGGCGGAGCTATCGGAGGACGTCGACATGGCTCGCAGTCGGTTCTGCTGGTAGCGGAGTGAGCGCTGGCGGATGCTGTCCCTCCTCGACAGGTACTGGATCATCCTCTGAGCATAGTACGCAGCTGGAGAGAGCCTGCACAGAGAAAAGGCCGAAGACTTCAGGATGTTTTCATCAGAACTGACAGGAAAAGAACCCAATGTGGGTTACATGAGGCCCCCCAAACCCCAAAGGAGCCTCCCCAAAGGTACAAGTACAGCGGTGGTGAGGTGTTTTACCTGGCTGGATCCGGGTAAATGGGATGGTCTCGCGATCCTGACATGTCATAACGTGACAGAGATGATTCCAAAAGTCGCCTGCGTGACAAACGGACATCATGTCAAACTAGGTACTGAAAAACACATGAAACACTCTAACTGGAAGGAAAGAATTATTTTGGGTCTTGCATTGTAACTACACAACAAAGAAAACTAATTTAAAGCTTATTTTTCAGCATATGGTCTCTTCTACAGCAGGGTGGCGTTTTCTGTTTGCTTTTCTGCCATAAAGAAAGAAGGAAAGTTTTGCTTCAAGGCAAAAACAGATTTTCCAGAAGTGCGTCAGATGGTTCACGGGACATCGTTTAGCTCAAAGCTACTCAGATGTGGTAGCTAAGCTCAGAGTTGGGATGATTGTATAATGACTGGCTGAAAGAGCCTTAAAATGGGAACAGAAGGGACCGTACCTCCTCAGGGAGTCCTCGTCCGGTGGGTCCACAGGCATTTCTTGGCTTAAGGCTTCTGTTGGGTCTGCCAGGCGGCCAGCGGTGGCTTGGCGGTACACCCTCTCCCACTGCGCTGTGTCCTGGTTGTAAACCAAGCCCACCGTCTGCTCTCCAGGCTGGCTGGGGGTCGGGGCTATCGGGAAGGCCACAGCTCCGCCTCCACCACCTACAGGGGGAGGTGGCTGCTCGCTTGGTTCTGAATGTGGCCTCCTCTCTTGAAGCTGGTTTTCTAGTGTCCTTCTGCCCTCCTCAGGTTGCCATGGTGAGGAGGAGGAGGCGGCGGAGGAGGCCTCCAGTGTGGAGGCCAAGGTGGAGGAGGCCTGGTTGGTGCGCTCCCAGCGCTGAGAATCATGATTAAAAGTGAGCAGGTTGTGGCAGGCCCGGCATCGGTTCAGGTGGCCCTGGGAAGCCGGAGGAGGAACATTGTTCTCCAGGCTATGGGATGTTGGAGGAGGGGGGAGAGGAGGCTGATAGTGGATGATTGTGGGGGAAGCTGAAGATGAAGGCCGAGGTCTCTCTGGGTCTATGTTATTATTCAGTAATTCCTGATTTTGCTCCTGACTACCGTCTGTCATACTGCCTCCTAGCGGAGGCTCAAGGTCCTGCATGCGGTCAAACTCCATAAAATAGCGGCTCAGGTTGCACTGCAGGACGTTGCGGAACGAGGCCGTGTTGCTGCGCGAGCCATCCCAGAAGGGATGGTGGCCGCTGCTGGTCCCGGCACCATCACGGGCCCCTGGTTCCCCGTGCTGAGAGAAGCCACGGCCTTCAGACGCAGAGGTGTACACGGGCGACTGAGAAGAACCGTCTTGCTGTCGGAGAACTGAAAGCAGGCTAATGGAGGAAGAGGAGGTTCTGGGAGGTGGAATACGTGCACCAATCCCTGGGTCCCTCATACTCTGCAGGCTTTGGGGCCAGTCAGGGCCCAGCCTGGGGGAGGAGTGTGGGTCAATATTGTTGGACACAGCCGCGTTAAGAGAAGGGTTGTAATAGACAGTGGTGAAGGCAGAGGTTCGCTCTGACGGCTGCCTGGGCTCCGTGCGCGCCGAAGAGAAGGTGGATGCTGGGGTAGGCTGGGAAGCAGTAGGTAGCCCCCTAACGTCAGGTGGGGTCACGCTGGCAGGGAGGGGCGGATTACGAGTGACAGAGCAGCGACTGCACAGGCAAACCATACCCAGGTGTTGCGTGCACCCCGGGAAGGGAGGCCCACGTTCAGAGCTGGGGTACTGAGTCAGAGGCATGCTGGGAGATTCTCTCAGATTGGTTCCGCCATCACTGAGCGGACGCAGTGGCTGCTGGTCCCCTCCGGTCTGAGCCCCCGGCGACCTAGAGGACAAGATGTGCAGGAAGTTGTGGAGGATAGGCGTGCGGCGGACCGGCTGCGAAGGCAGGAAGGAGCGCTGGCGGAAGTGGGGCATCTCCACACTGTCCATCGGAACCTCCGAGTCCTCCTCGTTCTGAAAGACAGGGAAGCTTTGCTAACCCGCTCCAAAAACCAATCCAGAACCACGGCTGACAGGGCTCACCTGCTGATTGGATGGATTCACGATGGCCGTCAGCAAGTTGTGACCAAGCGGATCAAACCTCACCAGCCTTGAAGAAGCGCAGAGCAACAAAACACACATCAGATTTATGGTTTTACAAAACCATAGCCAGCAAAAAACCCCACATCCGAACCCACCGGACTCTCTCTGTGTCGCTGCCCGTCTTGACCACGGCGAAGGGCTCCGGGCGACTCCAGTCCCAGAAGTGCAGCTCGTTGTTGGTGGCAATCAGGAGGAGCTGAGCAGTTGGATGAAAGGCCAGCGAGGCGATGGCGACGTTGCTCTCCGTGAACCAGCTCTCACTACCGCCCTGCAAGAGCGAAACCATCACTGTCAGGGTCCAGCAACTGCTCACACTCACACTTCCAGCTGCTTCACAGAAAACCACTCACGTGCAGGTCCCAGATACGAACTTCACCGTCAAGGCACCCAGAGGCCACCAGGCCAGGGATGGTGGGGTGGAAGGTCACACACCAGGGGGTTCTACGGTGGCCCACTAAAGAATGCAGGCACTTTCCAGTCTTCACCTCCGTTATGTAAATGTTGTGGTTGACATGTGTGGAAGCCATCAGGGTCCTGAGAGGTTCACAACCACCAGTAAGCAATGTTCAAACACACAACTAATGAAAAGGAGCAACTTTTATGTCCATATCAAACATAAGGAAGAGAGTTTTATATCAAATTCTTAAGAAAAGCACTTTCAATATCTCTGTACTAAAACGTGCTTTTTGTTTACTGACAAATGAGAACAGAACTCTGCAATAACTCTACAGGCACGAAATTCCCGTTTTTCCCACATCAAGCAAGCGCGTCGTGTTTTACTGCATAGGTACTCTGACAGAACATTACAGCAGAATTACAAAAGAACTCTGATTTTTGACACCATGCTCACCTGTCGGGGCTAAACGCCAGCAAGAAGGTGGATCGAGGGCTGTCAGGTAGCTCCACTTTCTGCCTCAGACACACACACAAACACACACACACACACACACACACACACACACACACACACACACACACACAGACAGACACACAGACACACACACACACAGACACACAGACACACACACGTTTATCATCACACCAATGTTCCCCTCTCGCTTCGATCAGATTCAGGTCAGGCTAACGAAGGAAAACCCACTTGACTCTGCCACTTCATCCAGCGAACCTTCTCCTCCACCAGCAGCTGCAGGAGCCTTTGGGAGCCAAAGGTCTGGGAGCCTCGCTCCCGGCTCGAAAGAATGCGGACAGAGTTCCTCTGACGTGAAGCCATGTCGCGTCCGGCGGCTTCAGATGATCAGCTGATCACTCCCACTGCTGCCCCTCTGTCGCCATGAAGAGTCTAGACTGAGAGGGCAGACAAGTTCAGAACCAGAATTAGACAGAAAAAAGACTCTGAATCTGATAGGCCGATGTCAGGACTTTAAATGAGAAAAAGCCCGCCAACCAGCTCAAGTTCTTTGGATTGTTCGGGATCATCTGCTCACTGAGCATGATGTTCAATTTCACAGCACACAAAGTAACTAAAATCACATGACTGAACCTGTCAAACATTCTGTGGACCTGCGACAACTAACCTCATCAAAACAAACTGCTGGTTTTCATTAACGAATCCCTTCACTTGTTCTTACTAAAAAGCTAACATCACATCTCTTGATTGGTTTTATTTACATTAAAAACTGATAGATTAGACCTGGCAGCTGGACCTCGGCCACAGCAGAGCAGCACCTCACCGAAAATCTGCAAAGTTTACCTTTTAAATCGCTTCAGAAAAACTATTACAGCCCATTTATGGTAATCATCTGTACTTTTACTCTATTATAATAACAGCTTTCAGTCACGGGTAATGTGTCTGTTCATCACCTCATGATGTAATCAATGCTGTCCTCTAATATTAAAGGCTCTAGTGGGTTTTTTTTGTTTGTTTGGGGTTTTTTTAGGATTGCTGCTTCTGCTAGGAGCATTTTTGTGACAAGGCTCTCCGTTCTTGTCTCAGAGGTGTGTTCATTGCTCAAATATATTTGTCCAGGCAAAAACAAAGATCCATTTAGAGGCTGACGTAATTACTCCGCTGTCTCATTACACAGCCTGACAAATATTCCAGTTTCACAAATGTGGAGCGTCACTGTTCTTTTTAGAGAATGTCAGTAACTCTCAACGAAACTAATTTTATTTTCCAGTACGAAGACGATCATTAGCTGCAGTTAAAACTGATAAAAGCTTCTGGAGGCCATTTTTAACCACTATCCATCGTTCTCGTTTCCAATAAACAAAATCAAGCAGCCAGCAGATACAGTTTTTCAGCCTCTCTGGCATTATTATGAATAATTACAATGTTTAAACAGTATGGATGTGCACCTTTACACCTGATTTCTAGATAGTGAATTTATCTTTGACTATAAACAATTCAAAATCCCCATTAACGTAATAAACTGCCACAAAAACATTAATGGAAATGAAGCTCCTTCAATCAGGTCATTGGAATGGAAAACGTGTGGATGTTGATTGCCCTCAATTAAAAACGTCCCCATTATCCTTTCTGACAGCTCACCATCAAACTGCTACGCGCTGTGCCCATCTCCACAGGTGAGACGAGGATAAAAAGGAAAATAAAAATGAATAGGAAACCACACCAAAATAAACACCAGACATTGATCGACGCGATGACCAAACAAGCAGGTAGTTCCACAATCAAGAGTATCAGTCATCACTGCAAGCCTTTTTGCTTTATTAAGATTAATTATCGGTATTTGAAGATGCAAACTGCAAACACTTTAGTCAAATTAAATTGCGTAAGCTAGCATTTTTAAAACGTCCTGAGTCAGAAAACCCAAAAAGCTACGTTAGCCCATTTCGATGGGTTAGCCAGGAAAGCCGAAATGTAACTGTTAACCACTTAACTGCCACTTTTGTTACTCTAACGACATAAATCCAATATAAACACAATCGTGAGACAACAGTGATATGATATAAAACAATAAAATGAAGTATGTGGCCTACCTCCGTGTATTGAATCCCTCCCCGGCTATGCCATCATAGGCTATCTTGACTTAACAGTAGCTATGCTAGCAAGTATGCTAGCTTGACCAAAAAAACTGAAAATATGGACGATGTAGAAAATATATCACCGAATACTATCATCGGTACTTCGAGATCATACTGTAATGAATGGCGTCCGTTAAAATCCCTGGATAACATTCATAGTTTTTGATGGAGGTAAAGAAAAGAAAGGCTTTCTAAGGCATTGGTCCACTGTTTTAGTAGCTGTCCGTCGCGAAGCGGCTACTGCGTAACTAGCTAGCATTTAGCCAGTCGCAGACAGACTTATCAACAGAAGACCGATTGCCAAATGGTTTAGTAAACCGTTAAAATATAGAAAGGCTTTCACTTAATAATCTGAATGTTCATCGACATCCCCAGAGCCATCTTATTTTTCCGAGCCACGTTTACAAGTAATTTAACTGAAAGCTGGTGTAGACTGCACAAAGAGCGATCTACTCTTTAATTGATCAGCAAACCTGGATTCTTTTTATAAAATAGAAATCATAATTAATCACCAAATCGATTATCTTACAAATCAAGATTTATTGGTACTTAAATAAGGCAATCTATGATCTTACATTATAAGATTTGTTGGTAAATAAGTACAATAAAATGCATATTAAGAATAATATATAATATTGAGACATTGAAAATGAATAAAAAATACTTATTGAAACTTTTAAAACATCACTAAAGGTTTGTGACAAGAAATAGGAGACAGAAAGAAAAAAGATTATATTTTTTCACTTTTGTACATATAATAACATATGAAACTGCAACTCCAATACAAAACAGAACTAAAAGCAGGTGGCAGCTTTACTGATTAATTATCATATTTCAAAAGTTTTAAGCGTTTTTAGACGTTTGCATGAGAAAACAGTGATAAGCTGTGACTGTATGACAGCGGTTCAACTTGAGTTGGTTGTTGTTTGCAGACGCAGTAGCGTACGACAGACAGTTCTCAGAAGGTTCCTGAACTTGAAATTAAAGTCTACACTAAAGCTGCTACGTGAAAGTGCCTGTGGCATGGGCTGTGATGAGCATTAATAAGCCGTTGTGAGGCCTACACCTGGATACGCGTGTGCACTCGCACGCACACACAGCATGAGGCGTGCTCAGAAGTTCTCCTTGTAGAAGTTGAATTTGAAGTGTTCGCACTGAGCCTTGATGACTTTGGCGAGAGCAGGAGAGCCGCAGTAAAACACGTGGACTTTCCCTTTATTCTCCTCAGACACTTTCTGAAACAACTGACACACACACACACACACACACACACACACACACACACACACACAATCAATATTCTAGTGAAGTGTGACATCTGTGTGAGTGGTTGCGTCGAGCTCCCGTCTCACCTTGCCCCAGTCAGGTCGTCCAGGCTGGGTTCTGGTCCTCAGACCAGTGATGGAATCTCTCTTCTCCTTCTTGGCCAGAAGATCCAGCGCCATCTGCAGGCCGATGGCCTTCATGTCATTCTTGCTGAGCGCTGACGTCATGTACATGTGCATCTCCAGGAAGCGACCTGACAGACAGCAGAGGGTTGTAAAATCGGATCTCTGCCACCTCCGGACGTGTCTTCTCCACGTCACCTTCTGGCTCCTCGTCAGCCTGATCCATCTCCAGTTTGGTCAGTAAACTGACGAACCATTCGAATGACTTCTGGTCTCTGTTGATCCAGATGAAGTCGACCTACCGGGTTCAAACCTCTCATGTCAGCATGTGTGATCACACTCCTGCATGATGGAAGGCGACCTCTTACTTTGCGTAACTTCATGTCGCTGTCTTTGAGGTTCTCACACCAGGAGTAGTTGCAATTGGGGCAGTTCTGCTTCCTCCTGCGGTACCTGCATCGGCCACAGAAGACCTTAATGATTGTTATTCCTGGCTGTGGACCCACCCCCACACCCCCAAGCATGTGTGGACACATTTAAACAAGCTCTCAAAGAGCAAAGAGCTGATCCAATATTCAGCTCACAGCCAGTAGAGCTGCTTTCTCACTTGTACATGATGCTCTGCAGGATGGAGGCAAACGGTGTGATGCCGATGCCTGCCCCGATCAAGATGGCATGCTCAGAGGCAAAGATCTGTCTTGTAGGAGTCCCATATGGTCCATCTACATAACACTGAAACGTACAGAGAACACTAGAGTTCTTCACAGGTTCTTCTCTGTCTGAGTGAGCAGTCAGGTGTTTTATGTCAGTAAAATCTTTCTTACTGTCATATGTTACCAATGAAATTGACATTTTGAGTAAAAAGTTGCAAAGCTGCATCCTTTTGGCAGCATTTCTAGCGTCCAGGCGCCCTGCTTTGGACCTCAGAGTCATCGTGGTCCGTTTTAAACATTCATACGGTCGATTAGCACTTCCTGGTGGCTATTACTGCACATTACAATTCGTGCTGTCTGAGAACTGGGCCAGTAGAGGTCCCACTGGTTCTGATGGACCCATGAGAAGATCCAAATCGCCCCTAAACGTTGTTATGCTGTTGCCAAGGAACGAGGTCGACTTTTGGTCATGTCCTGAAGGAAATGATTTACTCACCTTGATGTTGCAGAATCGATGATTATCTCCAAACTTTGCAGGAACCTGCAGAATGGAGGAGAGGACGAGTTCAATCCTCTGTTCTACCTTAAAAAAACAACCCCAGCTGACCTTTGTTCAGGTCCCTGACCTCTCTGAGTGGAGGCGCCTCTCCTCTCTCTGCAGGACCCAGCTCATCAGGGAGTGATTCCGGTGGATCCTGAGATTCAGGCTCGCGGGGCGAAACCACATCAGAGCTGGAGCTGCGCTGCCGGTACATCATCAGCTCCACGGCGTCGTCCTTGTTGGAAGCCACCACTTCATTCGACTTTGCAGAGCTGAACAGGTCCTCCTGCAATAACGGGACACGTGAGAGTGTTTGTGCACGCTAAAATCTGGGTGTCCCTCTCTTTTAAACAGGTGAACCGCATTTTTCTGTCCACCATGACCGTGTCTGTGATGGACCTGGGCCTTCAGCTGCTGCCGGTGCTTCCTCAGGCTCGCCGACAGCCTCTTGGTGCTGAACGTCTGGCTCTCCGGTTCTCTGAAGTACTCGTACAGACGGTTGGTCCACTGGCCCATGGATCGGATATGAAGCCACAGGGAGTCTGCAGGTCCAAAGCTACATTCAACCTCCGAATTTTCTCAGCTCAGAGGATCAACAGGTGTTTTAATGCACGTGACCCCAGGTAGCTTCCTTGCAGATACCTGACTGCTCCGGGGCGCTGCTGATGGTGAACGGGTGCCACTCATACTTTGCTATCTCCGGGATATTGATGTAGATGTAATCTCCAGGTTTGAAATGGAAGAACTGAGGGCGCTTGATCACCAGGTGGGTCACCTGAGCACGGACAGACAAACGACCGTCGACCATGCAACTGATCATTGATTACGACTAGAATGCAAGAGTGGGTTGGTGTTTCTCACCTTAGACGGCAGCAGGTTCACCTCCACGATGTAAAGACCTCCCATTCGAGAAACTGCGATTCCCACGATCTTCTCCAGCAAGAAGACAAAACCAGGACCCACAAACCACTTCCAGAAGTTTGCACAGTGGACCATCAGAAGAGACCAGACCCACACGTAGGACAGGTGAGACCAGTAAAAGACCTGGTGGACAAAAAGGTTTGGTCTCGTTTTGGTTCATTTCTGCAGTAACGCTTCTCAAACACAAGGGGGAGCAACTCGCCAGCCAATGTTCCACTGTGGATTAGTGGGAGCGTTTCCCCCACGATTTTCAAAGGTGATGACACGTTCATCCAACAAACACTGACCAAAACAAACCCGATTTCCAACGTTAAAAACCGACCTCGAAGTGTCCGCTGCGCCGCACAAACGTGCTGGAGCAGAGCACCATGAGGCAGATGATGACCTGCAGGACCACGCCGGTCACGGAGGCCGTCCCCTTCACCCAGCCGATGCCTGGCCGTGTGGTCATCAGGTACTCCCACAGGGTGAAGCCGCTGCTCTCCGACAGCTGCACTGCAACACGCACGGAAACACACGCACACCTTTCCTCAGCATCCTCCAACACCGAGCCGCATCCGTCTCCACGCGGCGGGTCTGTACCAAAGTTGAAGATGTGCGCGCTGGTGTGCAGCAGCGTGTAGAACAGGATGGCGTAGCCCACGATCTGGTGCAGCAGAATGTTCTGGTCCAGAGGCAAGACCCGGACCACCCAGGTGGCCCTCAGCCAGGTGAGACAGCGCCGCAGCATCAGCACCTGCACGCACCACCGACGCTCATGACACACATGCGAGATTGGATGGAAATAATTCCCCCACAGTGCTTGAATCTACTACCATGACGAAGGTGCAGTTGAAGTTGAGACACTGTCCGCAGCCCTTGGCCACCATGTACCAGCCGCCGCCGGAGCTGTGCTGCAGCATGGCGCTGACAAAGAGCAGCAGGCTGAAGAAGGCGTAGCTGCACAGGAAGAGCAGCTTGCGGCTGTTATTGTGCCAGTAGGCCCGCGTCAGGTAGCGCGGCGTGTGGTGCTGCTTCTTCTGGTCCAGGTCAGGAGGCTTCAGCCAGTTCGCAGCACTGGAGGGGACGGAGGAGAGGCCGCACCAACACTGGAAGTCAGCTTCAAAGCACCTTCATCTCTGTTCAGTTTGATTTTAGTGTCACGTGTAAACTTGATTGAACTGATCAAAGTCTGACTAGTTTCTAGGTCTAAAAAAAAAGAAAAAAGAAAAGCGTGTTCCGAAAATCTATTGTGGTGAAGCATCAGTCTTTAAAAGAACGTGTTTGTGATGCGCGACCTGATGGTGAGATTCTCCATGACCTCGGGGAAGGTCTCCAGCTCCGCCTTCAGCTCCTCGAAGGTGATGGCGCCGCTGTTGTCCTTGTCCGCGGACTCAAACAGCGCCAGCGTCAGGTCGTCCAGCTTCTCCTCCGGCAGAGAGATGGCGCTTTCACGCAGACACGACTTCAGAACAATGCGCAGCTCATCGGGGTCGATGGAGCCACTGCCTGAGAGCCAATATTATATATTGTAATATTATAATATTACATTGTAAGCAAGTGTGTGTGTGTGTGTGTGTGTGTGTGGACTGACCGTCCACGTCATAGACCTGGAACAGGAACCTGAGCTTGTCCGTCTCGTTGCCGTGGATCAGCAGGTCCAGAGCCTTCAGCAGCTCCTCCAGGCTGATGGAGCTGCTGCCGTCCGAGTCAAACAGGGCGAAGAACCGTTCGGCGAAGAACGACTGTGACAGCACAGTGACATTAGGTCGATCAGTTGTGATATTTTAGATTTATCACGGTTTAACCTCTCCCACAAAAAAAACAAACAACGGCCACCAGACAGAGCTGCAGTACCAAGGCTGGCCACCAGGAGCGCCAAACATTTGGAAAATCATAGATTTCAATTTTACTCCTCTATGTTGAGCTTTATTTTAACAATAATTGTCTTCAGCACCTCTTTGACCTTCAGTGCTGTCTTAAACTCATCAAGGTCAATCTCTTTGTCATCTCCAGCGATGCTCTCAAACTGTTTGGTCACCCACTCCAGCCAGCGGGCGTCCTCGTCCAGACTCATGACGACTGGCGCTGCTGCTGCTGCTGCTGCTGCTGCTGCAAAACACAGAAAGGCCAAAGACTCTTGTTCACCCTCCGGTGGTGGGCTGCAGGACAGTTGGTGTTTGGTTCGATCACAGCAGTAAGACAGTTGTAAATTCCAGTATGCCCCAGAAAACGCTAATATTAAAAAGAAAAGAAGGAAAAGAGTCCTGTCACACTGGAGAGATGAAGAGTTTACAAAGCCTCTGAGGGGTGATGAAGATCAGCTCATCACGTGTCCTATTGCACGTGAGGACAGACAGATGTGGGAAGAACCTCTCCCCTCATGCGAAGGTCAGGACAGGCAGAAGAACGGACGGATGACGGCGGAATGTCCAACCTTCAGGAACAGCTGAAAACCCTGCAGACGCCCGGCTTTATTCCTCAGGCAGGACCCCTGCTGGGGTTCACATGGTTGCCACGGAGATGTCAGCCACAGTGAATGGAAAACTGAAAACTAAATCTGATATAACTGCTTTCATTCACATGTGGACACAGCACAAACCGCAGCAGGACGTCCTTGGACCAATGGCTCTGTATCAGTTGTCTCTCTCAGATGATTTAAAAAAAACAAAACCTTTCTGGGAAAAAAAAAAAAATCTATTCTAAACATTTTTGTAAAATACTTCTACAGGTACAGCCTGGATGAACAGTTTGCAATGTTGGCTTGTTGCTAGCTTGATTATTGCATCCAACAATCACAAAGACCAACATCAACGAACGCTCACACTCCAGCTTAGGACACGGATGTTTTACCTGCTGCTGAAGCTGCTGTCCTCTTCACTCCCTCTCTGATCTTCCTGCGAGCGCCTCTTCTTCAGCTCCTCTTCCTCCTCCTCCTCAGCCTCAGTGGGTGTCAGCTGGAGGTGACAGACCCCCGCCCATGGAGCTGGACAAGCAGAGACGCAGCCAAAACAAGTAGTCTGCCTCACTGGATCCTGGAGGAGAAACAACTGAATCCAGATGTTCCACCAGCGCAGAACGTTTCCCACATCTCCTATTCTGAAATTAAAACCAGAAGTTTCCATAATGGACATTAAAGATCACTCCTGGGCTGTGAAATGTAGTCTGTAAATACATTTTTCACAGAACATGAGGGCGGGGACGTGTGGTGGCTTACACCCGGAGACACCTAAACCACCGATCTCGACCAGTTTAGTCTGCAAACAGGAACCTCTGAGGATCCCTGAGATCTTTTGGGGAGCAGTCACCTTCAGGTTCCTGGAACAATCCCAGGCTTTGGGAGTTTCAGGGAACCGTTTCATTGCGTCTCTCTCAGCGTCGTGGTTACCATGATAGAGATGCAGGAAGAGCCAGAGAAGCTCCCAGAATCTGCTTTTTTTTGCACCATCTGGGTGGAGGAGAAAGTGCTCAGACAGACATGTGTCTGCTTTGGTTTGACCTGATACCAGACTTTTCTTTCAGTATTTTAAAGAAAAACATAATTAAAATTACAGCAGTTTAGGTTTTAGACACTTCAGTGATGATTTTAGTGCTGTGACAACAATAAATAAAACTCTTTATTACAGTAAAATAAAACTTTGATACAATTTTAAGGCATACTGTACAAATGAACATAGTTCTGCTTGAAGGAAGAACGTAAAGCTCTGACATAAGCCTCCTTTGTCCATGACTGGAACTCAAAGCTGTAGAAGAACCCAGCGGGCCCATTTAAGGGCTTCCTGCAATTCAGAACCAGCTTTAACGTCCCAGAGGGTGATTTGCTGCATGCGTGCCTGATGTCTCCCTCATCTCTGTGAAAGCAGAGACGTGACAGGAGTCCCCTGGTCCTGGTCCTGGTCTTGGTCCTGGTCCTCCATGATTGCCTGCAGCGCCTCCAGGGCCTCCACGGTCACCGTCAAGGTGCCAAGCGACTCGCCGCTGTCCGCCAGGTCCACAACTGCAAGACGCAGACAGTGGGTGGCAGCAGAGACTGTGTGTGTGTGTGTGTGTGTGTGTGTGTGTGTGTGTGTGTGTGTGTGTGTGCTCACTGCTCAGGCTGGTCTCCGTCAGGTCCTTTTGTTGCTCCAGGATATCAGGAATCCTCAGAAAGGCCACGCCCACTTCTTCACACTCGCTGTCCTCCTCTTCTGGAGGCTCGCTCACCACGGTGAAGCGGATCCTACGATGACCAGCAGACCTTGCTGAGCTTTGAGCCTGTGTCACTTCTATACCACCAGAAGCATCAGTTGCATGAGGAGACTTGTTGCTAGGATACGCCAGTGGACTCACCTCTCCATCTGAGGGTTCTTTCCCTCCAGGACGGCCCTCAGCAGCCGCCGCCTGCTGCTGTTGTTCTCGGCGTCCACAGGAACGACTGTTAAAACACCACGGGTGATTCTGCCGGGTCCACGGAACGTTTCTCTGCTCCACAGACATCCTGGGATGTCGCCGTGGTAACGTGCGGCCTCACCTTTGCTGTAGTTGTAGTTGATGTTTCTGCCCTGTGGAGGCTTGGGGAGGGACAGGGGCGTTTCCTCCGTGGGCAGGTCTAAGAGGGAGTACTCCACAAACAAGCGGGCCACGCTGCTGTCCCGAGCCACCCGACCCTCCGGCAGGAGGCTCAGGGAAAGGATCTCCACGCGCATCCGCTCTGAGGGCTGAGGACAGACAGGTGGAGGCTGTTACTGATGTCTGTCTGGTGCTGCGTGGTCACCGTGTGTGTGTGTGTGTGTGTGTGTGTGTGTGTGTGGATCAGGGATTTCCTAGATACACACACACTCATGGTAGCAGACTTGAGCTGAGAACTGTCAGTAAAAGCAGAAATAAGGCAGAAATGTTGCCTGCTGCCGTCCAGACACGCAGACAAACACCGAGAAGGTGAACTCAAAACATGGCTGCAGATGTGCTGTCTACGGCGGAGGCACAAACGGCCACTGGCTCAAGCGTCCTCCGTGGGAGGATCGGTGCAGGGCAACACTGACCTTCCTCGCCGTGGTCTGCGCCTGGATGATGCAGTCATCACTGTCAGTCAGCTCGCTCTCATCCTCTTTGGCTGGCGCGGCTCCGTCAACATCTGGGGGGGGGG
>BJFM01001935.1:57370-69613 GCA_016586285.1 Arothron firmamentum | reverse complement strand
TGTGTGTGTGTGTGTGTGTGTGTGTGTGTGTGTGTGTGTGTGTGTGCGTGCGTGCGTGTGCGTGTGTGTGTGTCTGTGTGTGTGTGCGCGTGTGTGTGTGTCTGTGTGTGTGTGTATGTGTGTGTGTGTGTTTGTGCATGTGTGTATGTGTGTCTGTGTGTGCTGCCTATAGTTACACTGTAAAATATAATCTTTTTGATTTAGTTTTTTTCCCTGTCAATAAAAGCATTAGTTTCACTACTACAAACTGATAACCATAAATAAATAAAAGTGTAATTTGAGTCTTTTTGAGGTCTTGCTAACTGATCCAAAACAGAGCTAAGCACTGTACTTATTCTTTTTTCTAATTTATTGTTTGAAGCGTTACAGAAGTGCCACAAAATGCTGCTATTAATAGTTGCCAATCCTGTGCAACAAAAGTGAAATAAGCGTTTGAGTGTGTCAGAGTAAATGAAAGAACAGAGAGAAGAGAACAGCCTGTTTGGGTTTTTGAGGTGCACAAGTGCCTGTCATTACATCTTTTTTTTAGAATACTGTATTGAATTATGGTCTTGAGGGGAACCCAATCCAGTCCCTACTGATTTAAAATACCGGTAAACCAGTCACTCAACATTTTGCTGCCACAAAATCCGATCCAACTGCAGTCCTTCTTTCCAAACCCAGCGAGTTGCATGATGCAGCAAAGCACTCCTCCCAGTATATAGGCTCGTTTATCGGGAATTCTGTGTATGCATCAATCACCTGTGTCAGATAACCATATTGCAGCTGCAGATTACAATCCAACTCCATGTAATCTGTGATAAAATCAAAAGCATTTAGCATCACACATTCAACTTTGGAAACGCTCTGATCTTAATTACATGACAAAAGTGGTTTGTGTTTATGTTTGTGTGTGTGTGTGTGCGTGCCTGTGTGTGTGTGTGTGTGTGTGTGTGTGTGTGTGTGTGTGTGTGTGTGTGTGTGTGTGTGTGTGTGTGTGTGTGTGTGTGTGTGTGTGTGTGTGTGTGTGTAGGTGCAGTTTCAAGGAGCTGTCAGTAGCAGAAACTGTTTTGGCTGTGGATGCAGTTGTGTTTCAGCTCATCAGGTTTGGATCAGCACGACCTCAGCTTCTTGTCTGCAATATATTTACACCGTGTTGTGTATTCTATACATGTTTTGTGCATATTGTGCACAACTCTAATACACATTTATGATATGTATCAACAACTGTGGCGTGTAACCTGAAATGCTAAAGCTATAGCTGTGCTTATGGAAGTAAATCTTTAAAGACCTAATTCCATATGTGCTAGCCTTTTATTTAATCATTCCCACATGACAGCGCAGTGCTTAATATAGATCCATTTAAATGATGTTGTTCCTCGTGTCTGACAGGCTGGTCTTGGATCAACAGCGCCCTCTGCCGGACCGTCGCTCCTACATGCTGACTGTTCGTCACGCGCTCACCCGGAAGCTGACGCGGTCTAAGACCATGCAGTGGTGAAGAATAAAGATGCGATGGTTACCATGGCTACTGGCTGTTTCATCAAAATGAGTCTCAGCGACATGAAAACAGATTGATATATTCATATTTTGTATAATGCATCCAGCGTTTCATCATGATATAATAATAATAATAATAATGTGTGTACGTGTGTGTGTGTGTGTGTGTGTAAGGACTAGGCGATGATTAAAATTAAACCTCTGACAAGTTAAATTTAGTTCTTTACACTTAGTTCAAGGGTGAGCTTTTAGTATGAAGAATATATTTGTTTTGGACAAGCACACTGTAACATATTGCTATTTATTAAAATGTACTGACTTTTTCTGGGGGAATCGCTTTACCACGACAAGCACAGAAAATGATGGGGACAATCAGCTGGAACACGGGCATTATCTCCCTATAGCTTCGCCACTGCTGGTATAGAGTACACAGGATCAGGGTCTCTATTCTTTTAAATTTGTTTTGCAATATTTAGTTTTCTTCCACAGGAAAACTCACAATGAGAAGATTAAAGATTATTTATTAAATATATCACACATTTTCCTGAAGAATGTCCAATTTCTCAGTAGATGAGAGTGTTGTTACGCATTATAAAAAATTATCAGCAATAAAAATAATCATTTTTAAAATTCAAATAGGGTCATAAATTGTATAATTTATATTCTTATAATAATCATCATCATAAATAATTATTGCTTGCTGGATTAGCACTCAACATGGTGTTTTTTTTAATATATATGTTTTATTTGAAATCTGCAGGAAAAAGTCCACTAAATAAATAATTCTATTTGCCATAGATTTTTAGTTTGCCTTCTGTCCTATAATTAATGTTATTGCCCAGTAAGTCGTTCAGTTCTCCTGTGGTTCGATATAAACCAATACAAACTGGGTTTTTTTGTTTTGTTTTGTTTTTTCTGATAGAAAAAGTTGTTTGTCTTTGAATATTGTTTTGTATTGTTTTCTCAGGGAAGAAGGCGTCTATGGACATTGGACTCAAACAAGTCTGTACTGTGATCACATCAACTCAAAGAAAGATATATGACATTAAAACACAACAGACAATAATATATGAATTTCTGACAACCGGAGTGAGAGGGAAGGATCCTCTGGAAATCCTCTTCAGTTAAAAAATAAAGGCCTTGACAGGTGTCAGTTTTTACAGATGCTAAAATTTACCCACTTGCTTTTGACTTATAGAAAATAAAACCAAAGAATCTTGTTATGACAACTCAATTGAATGAGTAAATGACTAAACAAATATGAAAAGGCGATGTTGGGCCAGAAATAAATTGAGATGCTCCTTAGAGGGCAATTCCATCAGAAGCCTCTGTCATGCACACATTCCTGGCCCCACCAGTGACTTCATGCCAGTATAGGGGCCAAGAAGGGTTTGTGGAACTGAACCAAACCAAATGCATATAGTGGGTCTTGGCAGACTGCTGTACAGATTTGCATCTGGTATTAATAAAGTTGATCAAATCAAATCATATTGTAGAATCTAAATAAAATTAGAAACAATCAGTTTTTTGGTTAACTGAAGCCCCCGTGCCACACATCTTCCTCCAGTCTCTTTTAGTTTTAAGCCCTCTCTGCTGACTGCCAAAGTTTTGCCTGTGGTGGCAGCACATTACCATTTATCTCTAATGTGAACCACAAACTACTTTAAATCTCTTTTGATTGGTTTCCTGTGATTACCGGTCATGCATCTCCACCCGCTCTGCAGATTATCATCTCAGTCTTACCCTGTCTCTCACTCACTGTCAGTTTTCAGCTGTCAAAGACGGTCAAAGCCAGAATCAATCCTGTCAACAATTCCCCATACCTTGATGAATGTGTAACACATAAGGAAAGCTGTTATTGACAAAAGACTCAAGTTGTGAGAAGGGCTGAGGTATATTTGAGTGATTCAAATTCATTGTTTTCATAGATTTTCACGGTGTACAGAACTAATGAACGTAGGAAAACTTTATTAAATGATATTGTTAAATCAGCAGTTCTTGACATAAGAAATGTGTTAAAGTTGATTATTTAACAAAAAAGATTTGTGCAATTCAAAGTGATTTTCATGTGTGGAAAGCTGGTGGTAAGGTGGTGAAGGGACTGCGCAGGGGTTAAAATCCTACGCTCGGCCGCAGCACAAACGAAGATGCAATTTGACAGCAGGGGTTGTTGTGGGCGTGTCTGGTAGTTGACGTCACGGGGGCGTGACTGCGCTGAATCTTCAGCGTCCACAGGATTCAGGACTCTGGAGCGGAGAGGCAGTGCAGCGTGCACGCGTCAGAATGATGCCAATATTCTCAGTAGCAGCGAGAGCCTCTTAGAAGCATGTGACGTTTATCTTCCCTGAAACGACTGTGCTCCGTTCGTCGCCTTTTCTCCAGGTGCAGTCATACCTCCAAGAGGCAGACTGCGTGGCTTTAATGAGCCGAGGCTGAGACAGTTCTGACAGCTGTTCAACATCTGTCCAGCGGGACAGATACGCAGTCATGATGGAGTCTATCTTTGACAGTTTAACGTCAGAAAAACTCTATCCTTCCGGAGGCACCAACCTGTTGGACCTGGAGGAACTCAGCGACGGAGATTTCCTTTCCAACGTGGTAAGTTCATGTCGTCTTACTTTTTTTTTTTTTTTTTTTTAACTTTTCGTCACCATTGCTGTGGTCTTTAAACACACGTTTGTTGATTTGTTTGTTTGTTTGTTTTTGTTTTTGTATTTTAAGGAGCTCGATTACGAGCAACGAGAATAGCTTAAATCAAACGCACCCTAACAGCCTGTTCCGCCAGGAGCCGGACCTTAGGAGGGGCGGTGCAAATATTAGATCCTGAGCAATATCCGGGGCCTCTCACCTAGTTTGACCACCAAATTGATAATATTATAAATAAAGACAGCAAGCTTATGAAAGTGAACTTTGGAGGTTTATTATAATTAAACATTCATCACGGAATCTTAATTTAGTGTTACATTTACTTAAACTGTTAAAATTGACACACAAAAAACCTTGTGAAAATTTTTAGTTTAAGGGTCCTTAGGTCATACCCAGGTAACAGTTTAAAATCTATGCAGCCTTTTGAAAAACGTTAAGAATGAAGTTACTTTAGCAAATAACACAATAATTACTGTAACTCCATATGAAGCAGTTTCAGTGTTGTTGACATACCTGTTCTGCACCTAAAGTGTGCATCACTGAGAGAGCTGTTTCTCATCATTGACCAGGAGCTAAACTGTTCAGATGAATCCCAAATGTTGGGGAGACAGCCTGTTAGTACGATGTCAGTCATACTGGTATCCCTTGTTGTTTGCTGTGGGAGGATAATGGATTCAAGGATTCAAGGAGCTTTATTGTCGTACTGTTACCACATTGTCATAATGTGGTGTGTGCTGTCATCATTGCTGCAGTTTAGCCACCAATTCTCAAGTTCAATTAAGTCAATGCACTTTTGAGTCAGAGTCACCAAAGTTCACAGCACCAAATCAGAGTCCATAAAAAGCACGACTGTCATGGATAGATGACAGATTAACTCGTAACAATGAACAGCATGAAACAAAATATTGTAATGTGCAGGCTCCTCCTTAATAAAACTACTTTTTATTAATTTATTGCATATCCAAAAACGTAGCACCACCATTTCATTCGGCCAATGTTATCTTTTTGCAGTATGACAGCAGACATCTGCTTCTCTTGTGCAGATCGCTAATGGTGCAATCTTATGATGAGCCCTATTCATGAATCATGGTAAAAAATGTGATAACAAGCAACCTTGCTCAATATAGCTGCTATAGATCCTCGTGAGGGATGTTCCTGGGAAACAAACTGAGCACTGATCATATTGATAATCTAGTGCTCAATTATATGACGAGCACACAGTATAATTATATAAAAAATATTTTCAAAACATTGTGTTTTACCTAATGTTAAGAATGAGGGCATGGCATGATGCGCAAACTGAAAAATTAGATACGATTTTAAAAATGAGGAATAAATTGGCCAGAAAAAAATAGATGAAAGTTTTCAAGCAGAAATGAAACATTGTACACTGATATTCAGTACTTTGTCAGCTCCTTCTACATTCTTTGTTGTTTTTGATAGTCATCCATCAATCATTGTTTACTTGAATAAATGAATTAATGAATCCTTTATATCAGCGGTCCCCAATCCCTGGGCCGCGGACCAATACCGGTCCGTGGGTCATTTGGTACCGGGCCACACATAAAGAATAAATACCTTGCATTACTTCGTTTTATTTATTATCTGAAACTGAACGATGGTTTTTTTTTTAAAATTACTGGATTCTCTTCGTTACGTCCGTCTATGGCTTACTATTGACACACGTTTATTATTATATTTACAAAATACCACAGTTCTCATGACGGTCATATTACATTCTTTTGTTGTATTTATCCGCCACATCTTAATGGCCTGTCCCTGAAAATACTGTCTGACATTAAACCGGTCCGTGGCGCATAAAAGGTTGGAGACCTCTGCTTTACATGTTACACAGTAGGCGAGTGTCAGGTTTACGTGTGTGTCAGGTCTGTGTGTCAGGCTTTTGCAGCTTTTGCCTGAGGACATATTTTACGACGGCACAACACTTCAAGTAACACACTGTTTGTTTACAAAATAGCCCGTTACACCACTTAGTTGGTCACATTTTTTTTACCAAGCAGCAAGAAATCGCTCTATTTTTTGTTCGAGTCCATGCCATCACGCTGTCTGTGCGGGTACCTTGATTGCAGCTTTTGGGGATGATGGGAACAATTTGTCTCTTTCCTCAACTTGGTTGTCACCAGTCACTCATATTAAATGTTTAATGTAATATTTTGACATTTTAACTTGACTTCGTTCTCACGCCACTCAAATTATACTAATAGCTAATGGTAAGAGGAGGGCTTACAAGGAAAAAAAGGCAGGATGTTTCAGGATAATTTTATCACTCTTCCTAAGAGTGAGAGAGGCCAGAGGAGAAACCTTTTCCTATATGTTTTTTCCTGATCTGTTACTATGGAAACGCAAACACAGCAAAGATTCAAGCTTATCCTACTTTTGTTTTCAGACCTCCCAAATATTTCTCATCTGGTCTTTTTCGTAGTGACCAGGTTTTTAGGCAGGTCTCTATTCTTGGTGGTGAGTCAGCTCGGCCCCGTGTCCCTTTTGCTGAAGAAGGCAGCCAAGCCACCAGAATGGGTTGTGGAGGTCAAGGAAAACCAGCAAAAGGTGTCTGATTTCAGTTTGTTGCTGAGTCGCAGCACCTACATATGATATCCAGCACTGCTCCAGGGTCCTGTTCTTTCTGCATTCATTTATAATCTGTATTCAAATTTAATATAATGTAATATAAAGTGCCTAACTTATTAAAAACATATTGGTTTTTTTTTGTTAAGATGATTATTTAATTTTAGTCTTTGTGTCTGCTTTCATATCGTTTGTTGAATTCCTTGGTATTGAGAAGTATTCCAATCTCCAGTCTTCTTTGCGTTGAGGCCAGATTCAGGGATATTGTGCAACTCGAGATGGTTCAATTCGCTCTGGCTGGGTTGTTGCTGGTGTGTCCAATTTGGGCCTGTCCCAGCTGCTGACCCCCTCCCCCACCACCACCACCACCACCACCACCACCACCACCATGTCTCAGTGTAGGGATGCTTATGGTATTGGGCAGGTGATGAGCAGGGCCTTGTTTCCTTTAGGTGCTTTTTTGTGCATACTCGATGTGCGTTGTCATGTGACTTTGACCGATGAAGACCTTCTGTTTAGCTACTCTACTATAGACGGATATATAAGATTGATGGAGTGCCGCAGTGATGGGTGACTTTCTGAAACTTTTTTCCCATCCATGTTTATCTGCAGAGCTCAGCTCGCGTGACCGTTGGCTTCTTGATGCTTCATTCTTCTGTTTCAGAATGATAGGGCAACTTCAGTGAGGCAGTTTTAATTATTTTTTAGCCTCCTCACGAAAATGCTGCTACCATGCTCCAGAGACAATTCTTTTGACCTCGTGACCCTATGCATTTTCAGCTATGACACCTTAAATAGACAGGTGTATAGATAGATAGATAGATAGATAGATAGATAGATAGATAGATAGATAGATAGATAGATAGATAGATAGATAGATAGATAGATAGATAGATAGATAGATAGATATCCACTGTACTTCATGTCTGATTTAAAAAATGGAAATTAATCTGGTCTCCAGCTTTATATTGACAGGGCCCTTTTTTGGGTTCTATTTTCTTTGTTTTCCTCCCTTTATCCTGTGACTACATTTTCATAAGCCGTTCTTTTATAGTCCGTTCCCGTAGTTCTATTTTATTCTGTTGTACTCTCCATTTATACCCTGTACTCCAGTTTTAAAAGGGAACACCCACCTCTTTTGCATGCTTGTTGCTGATTGGCTGCTGGACTGCCGAACTGGAATGTGAGCAGGAATAAGGAAACAAGAAAAAGTGTGCGTTTGTGTGGGCGTGTGTGTGAGCGTGTGTGTTAGTGGGAGAGGGGAGAGATTGTATGTTAAGAAAAAAGGCTTTTTTTTCTGGTTTCCCTGAGAAATATTGCTTTTGATAACTAGTAGATGCAGTAAAGTGGCAGATGGGCAGACAAACAAACACACAAAAGTTTTTCATGTGAAACTTAACTGTGCCAAACCTCTATAGCCACATGATCATGAAGCCAAATCCCGTTCATTGTAATTTTCTTAACAGGCTCAGACGGGATTGTAACATAATGACATGATGCCTTCAGAGTCTGTCAGAACAAGTTACCTTTTTCCTGCAAAAACACTTCCATCATAATCAGTGCAGCCTAAAAGGTGCCGTGCTCTGAGGAAACACAGCCCCCGATCAACGTCATGCTATAGGAACATAACAAGGAAACCAAGATGGCAGTAGAAGCAGGTCAGGTGGTAACGGTTTCAAAAGTTGGAAAAAGCGGCTGTATCTTGAAAATTGCAAATGTCACGGCCCAGAAACAAAATAGGTCACTTCAGCAGCCTTTCAGACAGCAAGAGAGATAACTGAAATATCAACTGATCCTCGCGATCAGGTGACACATGTTACAGTGTGTCTTCTGTGACTCAGCCGACGTCAATGGCAGTGCTCTGTTTGTTGTCAACAGTCGATTTGAAGTGACGGATAGGTGACGTCAAAAAACAAAAAACAAAAACGGCTGTACCGCAGCTGATGACGCGTGTTTAGCTGCAGGATGAATGTGGAGAGCGAAGGCATGGGGAAGACTTTTACGGTTGACTTAAAATCAGTTTTGGAATGGCAGTGAATGCACGAAAGATAGATCTGGCCAGTGGTGCCACAATATGAATAAAGGGCAAATATCTGTAACACCCGTGCATATCACTAATGATCGTGAAGTTCTGCAACATGTTGCACATCCAGGTGATGCTGCCGTAGGTAACCTGTATTATTTTCTATCCAAAAAGGGTATATTGCATGTTGCAATAAATAAATGCAGTTTAACGCTATTTTTGCATTACGGCATCAGGGGAAAATAAATATTTGTGAGTTGTGAATGGTGGAGTCATCTCTGACCAACGCGGGTTTCAATGGAGAGGACGCTGAAGATAACAGATGTTACTCCCTTGCATTTATTCCTGACTGCTCGCTCAGACCAAAGTCTATTTCGCTAAAATACGTGGACATGTATTCGGCCTCACGGTAATCTGTCTGGATTTAAATTACTTAAAAGATCTGTTAGCGTGAAAGTCAGCTCCGGATGTGAGAGGGGCTTCAGGTGATAAGAGGCCTTGACCTCTGCTGCAGCATTCACACTGACTGTAGCAAACACTGAGCCACTGTGGCCTCCTTTCGCTTCCTATCCTTCTTTTTTGTTCATATACTTTTTCTTTTCCTGCCTCAAACGCAAGCCTCTTTGAAAACTAAGAAGCTTTAGCAGACACTAAATCAGCCAGGTAAAACACCCAGTGTTGACGTTTGCTGTTTTAAGTTAGCATTCATCTTGCATGTGGTTTTTTAACGCATGGTTCAACATGCTCGCTCTGTGTCAAATTCCAACTAATTTCAGAGAAAAAGAGACAGACAAGAGGGAAGAATAGGTGCTCTTTTCTTTTATTTTAAGCTTCTTTGGGATTTTAACGATTATGTTGAATCTGGAAACACCAAAGAGGTTTTTTTTGCAATAATAGATACATGTGCATTCACACAATGAAAGCTGAGAGATGGTCTGAATAAAGATTTTATCCTGCCCATCCGTTTGAAATAACTTCCGCAATCAAAAGAAAATGTCATTTAAATATAATGTGATCTTTTACACATGCTTTGATCCAGCAACCTCCAAGTTATAAAAGGTGTCATGTAGAGCAAAATAGCAACTGCCATCCTCTGCTGACAGGTGGTGGGAGCTCCTATAGGCACCAGAGATGACTATCTGTAATAATACTGTGAAAAAAACAGGCCAGCGCTGTGGCATTGAAAACAATTTAAAATTCCCTGCGCCGCTTCCAACGCAATTTAACCCACATTAGTGCACATGTGAAATTTCATTCACTATTTATTTTAAGTAGCCCAGTTTAAATGTGACACATATTCCTCCATGTCTAGTGCCAGGGTTATTTAAAGGAATGTGATTCCTGGGTTTAGTGCAAAAGGAGAGATTCCCAGCAGCGGTGGACGCGTTGAATTGAAAAAAAAAAAAAAAACATCCTTATTAAAAGGTTAAAGCATGAAAGCATAAAAGCAATTAGGTCTCGATGCTGGAAAAGTCTATTGCTCAGAAAAAAAGGGAACGGAACAAAGTGTTCAGCGACTGTTTGGAGTATTGTATATTCACCATGCCCTCCATGCAATTCCGCCCAGATCCTGCAACTTTTCCGCAAAGACGACCGACCGCTGTCGTCACACTTGTCTGTGTGACGCATGCGTTTAATGTCTTGTTAGCGGCACAAAGGACAAAGTAGTGCCATAAACCTTCACATTTGCTTATGAATGCTATGCTGTTGTTTTACCATGTGGGATATTGTGGAAAATTAACACAAGTTGTCGCTGCGCCAGCATTTTTCTGCCATTAATGAGATCTCATGTGCCTCTTTGCACTTTATTAACTGACCATTTATTTAATAATTCCTTTGAAGATTATTGTTAGCAAACGTTTGGACAGCATTTGTTATTGTTGCTAACAATTCCTGGAGGGTTTGGTACCCTTAAAACATGAATACCACGCAAAATACATAAGATGAGATAGAATTTTTGAGTTTTCCTTTCTTTTAATTAACACAAAACAGTCAGAACTATGTCCGCAATTTCAAAATAAAATGGACGGGTGGCAGTTTTTGGTTTAAAAAGAGCCCTAAGATAATTTTAACAAAAAAACCCTTAAAATAATTGTTGTGTTTGTTGTTAATTTAATGAAGTTATTTCTGTCACAGTGTCTGTCTGCGGTTGATTGGTTCCAAGAAACCAGCCCCCCCTGCCCCTCTGTGCGTATGTGTGTGTGTGTGTGTGTATGTGTGTGTGCGCGCGCGTGCGTGCGTGCGTGCGTGCGCAGTTTTGTAGTAATGTGTGCATGTTTGCTCAAGAGCGGGGTGACTCATGTTGCGCATGTGTATGTATGAAGCTGTGAAATCAGAGCACCGTGCTGTCCCAGGCTTCCAGAACATCATCCTTCTGTGCGGTGACTCATTCATCCAGGCAAATCCAGTTATTTCTGTTCCTGAATCTTTTGTTCATCAGCTCAGGCTCCTTCATCTGGTCTTTGTTCCTTTTTTTTTCTTTTTAAATAATCTGAAACAAGACAACTGCCTAATACTGAAAAATAGAGAAATAAAAGGTTTTTTTCCCTTTCCAGTCTCCCAAAACAAGATTTTGGTTCTGAAAACTGCATTTATGTCATTGTCTAATATTTCTTGGATAAACAGCATATTGTTTGGTTAAGAAAGGGTTTAGATAATCATGGTGGAGTGCCTTCCAGGCTGAAGAATGGCCTCGGTGTAAACAGTCATCACTCTTGCAGCAGCTTTTGCGTATTGTATATCTTACAGCTAACAGCTTTACATTGGTTCCAGTCAAAGCAGGCTATTTAGCAAGAGGTGCACTTCAGTGACAAATTCAACATAGCAAAAGCAGGTGGGATGTTTCAAATGAGCACATTTAAAACCACACACAAAAAAAGGATCCTTTCACAAAGACATGATTTATCTCCCAAAAACGGCGAACCTTACTTTTGTCGTTTAACATTTGTCCCGAAATTATATTGGATAAAATACCGTCGCCGTGGTGTTAGAGTTTTATAATCATTGCTCTTCATCCCTTCCAGCCTTTCTCAGGTGACCAGATGGAGGACTTCAGCAGTGAGTTATTCAGCAGTTTTTTTGATGACCATCTAGCCGAGCGGCCCCAGCTCGGGGAAAGAACCTCTTTTTTACACATGGATATAGAGAGCAGCCCAGGTAAGCTCCTCTTTTATATTCCCTCTATCCGGGATGTCAAAGTTCTCAGCGGTGTGCATGTGTCATTCATGCACGTCCTATATTTCTGCGGCACATTTACTGGTGCAAAATAATGTGAACGCTTGCGACTCCAGCGGCGCGCGGCGCTGTAGGATTCACTCATGACTGCACAAAAGTTGGAAAAAAACACGGAGCAGGATCACTCTTTTCAACACAATTGCTAGCTGGCATCAATGTCCAGTTAAACGTTTCTTTAAAGACAAAAGAAAAGTAAACAAAAAAGGCAAAAGGTAACTAGTTGTCCTCTGGTAACAGCAGCATTGCGTCGGGGGGGGGGGGGGGGGGGGGGGGGG
>BJFM01001935.1:36229-57343 GCA_016586285.1 Arothron firmamentum | reverse complement strand
GGGGGGGCAAGCATTGCATCCGCTTCCCTCACACAGGCTAACTTTGTGTCCTCCCTATATACATCCATACGTCTGGCACTTCTGACCTCAGTGTCCTTCTACATGTCTGAACCATCTCAGCCTGGCCTCTTTGGCTTTTCGTCCACACCATCTCACGACGCACTCATTCCTGATGCTGTCCATCCTCGTTCCTCCTGGGGAGATCCTCGATATTTCCGTCTCTCCAGCTCTATGGCGTCTTTTATGATTTCACGGTCCTCATGTCAAGACCCAGTTGTGTTCCTTGTCGGCTTTATATGGCTAATGTTCGTATTTTGGCAAGCGCGCTGTAGCTCCTCCAAGTCCTACAGTCAGGGCATCTGTCAGCTTTCCGAAAGTAGATCTGTTGTGTTCTTTGGTTTATTTAGGATTGAAGTGGTTGTGGTACCCATGCCAATATAAAGTATAAACAATGCCCTCTGAAGCATGTGCTTTTTATAGAATATCACCATCAGACAGAATTTTATCAGTTACTGGGACTCCTGCTTCGCTTCTCAGCTTGAAATGAAGAAAAGCAAATGCTGCATTAGCCCATAGAGACCGGTGGGAATGATGCCCATTTTCTGCAGGGAGAGAATGCTCAGCAGCAGTCGCGCACAGCCTTGCTGTCACACATGGAGAAACGCGGTTCTAATAAAACTGTTATTACTGGTATTAATAACAGCTGCCTGGCCTTTGAATAGCATATCAGTTAAGCAACACTTAGAAGAGGTAATTGAGTCGAAGTAACTGGCTGACCCTCCTCTTCAGCTAGTATCTCCTTGCAACATAGTAAATCTGATCTTTGGCGTGATCCAACGACCAACTGTGTGTGGTTTCAAACATTCCAGCCGGTGCTATCAGCCATGGAAAGTCCTCCCCAGAAGAGCCAGAGCCATATGAGAACCGCGAGAAGTCTTCTGGTGTGCTTAGTAAGCGCGCTTATCAGTGGTGATTTGTGAAACCCGCCGAGGTCCTGCTCAGCCGGTCCGTCGGCTGCTGACGACGGTACCCAACGAGGCGACCGTACAGGACGCGACGACTTTTTTGGAGTGTGACTCACTGAAGGAAAGAGCCCCAACAGTCATTCATTTCTGTTCTCGGAACAGCTTTACCCTTAAAATATGGAACCTTAGGTGACAGTTTGAGTAGGAGATCAAATCTTGGTTTTGACCCCCCAACTAGTAACATTTGCAAGGACAACCTCTCTTGTAACAGGCAGAAATCTTGAGCAGGACCAGGCTCATACGTGGGGGACCCTCTTGCTGATGACCGCAGAGCAGCAGCGAGGGCAGCCTCTGACTCTGTCATAATACAGTGCAGTCAGATATGAGGCAGCAACTGAGACCGGGTGGGAAAAAAAGCAGTCAGCGCAGTGGCAGAACTTGTGGTTAGGTCAGAAGACTGAAGCATTTACTGTAGCAGAGACAAAGGCAGGGAGCTCGGAATCAGGCGGTGTCCACATCGGGAAACTAGTTCAAACGTGAGCTTGGCGTGCTTGCATGTAAGCTGAGGGAAAACCATGCACCAAATTAGCAAAGCTTTGGTACTAGCTTAATCTGGGATGAGATGCAGCTGGGACCTGAGGGTGAAAAGGTCGGGGGTAAATCAGAACCAGGTTTAAAGCAACAATATGGTGGAATTTGACATAACCCAACTTATTTTGGTCAGTAACGGATTGATCAGAGCTGCCCTTGTTCAAAGAAAGGAATGCATCTATTAGCAGCAGTTGTGTGGAGCTGTAGTCTCAATCCATTGTGGATAAGATTCTAAGTTTACCTCATTTATGTGACGTTTTGTGAGTTCTGTCCTTTGGAGAATTTCAGCCGATGAAATGCTTTACAATTTCATTTTTTTAAAACATATTTCGGATATTTGTGGCATTTGTCACGATTCAGTTCAGTCCAATGGCGAAAGGAATGTGGCAACACAAGGAAAGTGTGACGCACGTGAAAAATGGAAACAGGTGAATCCCCTACACCTTGGTCTCGGCCATAATGCGGAAGATACGTAGATGTTCGTAAATTTTCTTCCAGTTGCAGCGGAGACTCCGATACATGTTTGCGTTTGCAGCCTGACGTCATTTTTTTTTTTTTTTAATCAAACTGGCCCAAAAGTTACTGAAAAAATGCAACAAGAAGAAAAAGATGAAAAAAAAAAAAAAAGATGACTCCTTTGGCAATCACAGCAGTTATGGTCTGTAAAATTCCCCCCAAAATAATTTTTTTTTAGATTTATATTTTTAGATGTTATAAAAAAATAACAACATTCAATCAGGTGATGTGTTAATAACAATAATTACTTTATAAAGCTTTAAAGTAAAAAAAAAATATATATATATATATACAGTATAATATTTACGTTCAGCTCTAATGCCTGGTACAGATTATACGGCCATATTTTCCATAATGGATTTTGAATCCTACAGATATTCAAGCAGAACACAGCTACTCTTTGAGCGAAGACTCGGCCCCCCAGAGCCCAGCCCTCTCAATCAAAATGGACCAAGAGTCTGGTAGGTCTTCCTGTTCTTTAAAGGGATTCGCTCAATTCGAGATGTCCTTTTTTTTTTTTTTTTTTTTTAAAGTTTGTGCTTTCAGGGGGAAAATAGAAAAGAGGTCGGTAGCTTTTGTTTTCCTTTTGGGTCGACTTTATCATGATGCAGGGGGTTTGGGTTCGTTGCAAAAGGAACTCAACCTCATAAAACCTTCCTGAGATAAAATATCAGTTCTTGGCATGATTAGCATCAACATCAAACATGTTTTATCACAAGTGTAAACTTAATAATAAAAAAAAAACCTTTACAAGAGACATTTGCCTGCAAGTTTTACAAAAACCAACGCAAATATAAATTAGAAAAGCACTTGGAGAGTGCAGACCTCCGCCCAGGACAGGATTTAGGCAGAGGTAATACCAGGTTACTCTGCTTTATTATCAAAGCCACTTGGCTTTGATCTGCGGAAAAGTCCCTCTGAATCTGGAACATCGCCAAAATTTTTATCATCTATTCCTCAGGCCCATTATCAATATTTGTATAGTTATTTTGCTAACAGGCAGGCAAACAAACGCCGGCTGTTACATAAGATGGTATGGTTATAATACATATAATGCATAATACATCGAAAATAAACCAGAGAAAGCCATCTGATGGTTTTTGATATGCAATCTGGCAAAATACAGCATTCATAAAGAGACTGGCTGTCCCTAAAGAGACTGGCTGTCCCTGGGAGAGACAGGAAGTCTCTCACCCATGCATGTGAGTGGAGATGTTATGAGTAATAGGGCATTCAAAACCAAAACTTACATTTAGGAATAATTCCCAGGGTATCCGTTGTAAAATGATAAATAACAGGAAGACAGATGTAGTTATTCTTATTAAAACTTCTAATTTGTAGGTTTTTTTTGGCGGGGGGATTTAAAGTGTTGTAAAAAAAAAAAAAAAAAAAGCTGTTTCAGACTTGTTAAACTCACTTTCTGCCGTGTCATCAGAGCTCTGCGGCATGTCTCGTGAAAAGCCGTGTAACGATCCTTTCATGCAGATGCACTTGCATGAGTAAGACCGACCTGTAAAAGAATCCCCTTTAGTTTCCGAAAGTAAAAAATTGCATATTTTAACAACTGACTGACTATTACCAGGTGTTTTGTTTTGAAAGTCAGGGATAAAAGCACTTATCCTTCACATGACCATTATGGTGGTAAAATAATAGTATTTTTAAAACTAGTGAAGTTGCACCTAAAAAAAATGTTCAATAACCCTAAACTAGACATGTTTTCACTAGGGAAGCACATGTATGATCTGTAAAATACACACATAAAAGCACTTTAATGCGGATGACTTCTAGTGTTTGATTAATGCAGTCCTTCTCAAATAGTGGGGCGTGCCTCCCTGGGAGGGCGCGGTGCGATGCCAGGGGGGGCGTGTGACCCTGGGGAACATGCTTTTTTTGCCGTACTAGAATAAAGTGTAATGGCACATCCACTCCAGTAGTTGGCAGTGGCACTCTCATTGTCAGAGTGTGCGCAGGGAGTATTAGCTCTATGGTGTCGGGGGTTTTTTGCACCGAGCAGGCGATGTGAAGTGTAGTAACCAAACGCTACAGGCTAAAAAACTATATTAATAAAGTTATTCTTTGTTGTAAGTTGAACTATATCTCTTTCTTTTTTCTTTTTTGCTTTCTTTAATGTTAAAAAGGATCCAATGTTATGCAGAGATGTACTTATAACAATTTTATAGACAAATGATATTATTTATAGTCACGGTGGAGACTGGGGGGGGGCGGGAATTGTTTTGATCTTGCTGGGGGGGCGTAACAGAAAATAATTGAGAAGCACTGGGTTAATGGGTACAGGCAGGAATGGCAGGCATCACCTGTTGGCAGCTAGAAGGGTGTTTAGTACCGCCATGGTTCCCTGAAAAGACCTGGAACTAAATTAAAAGATGCCTAGTGTGGAATTTAAACAGTTTAGAAAGGTGTAAAGGGGGTCTACGAGTCCTTCCTGGATCGAAAAGGCATTCACCCCATAATGCCTTGCAGGTTCTTTTCATCTCACTAACGCTGAGCTTCAGGTGGCTCCTGTTGCACCGTGCAGTCCGCGGTTCATCTCTGTACTCGCACTGGACAACTGTCCACTGTCCAAACAGTTTGCCACATGTAGCTGAAATGCATCACGGTATGAACCTGCAGGTCGATATAATAAGGAAGTGTAAATGGACAGGTTCTTGATCCTACCATTCCAAGTACTTTATGTGCACGTTTTAACCTGTTTCAACCCCTAGACTGAACGGACTCATTAGTCCCACTGGAATGGCAGCCTTCCACTTCAGTCTGAGTAACGCTAGCAAACAAATCCAAACTGGCCCATGTCACTGTTAATCAAGCGTACCGATAATCTTCATCGCTTACAATCAGCCACACTCTGCAACGTGTTGATGAGATATTGGACTAAACTTCGCTGCTGAGCTAGAGAAAAGCGTCAGCTCCAATGGGAGATACTTTATTTCTCCCTGTCGGCCTCCATCTGTCTTCTTCTGCCAGTACCTGTCTGTCTCTTCTCCATTTGACCTGGGGATCCCAGCAGGATTCCAGACTGAGTAGTTGTTCCTCCAGCTAAGCCCTGACACCCTAACTCACACACACACACACCCACACACACACACACACACACACACAGAGTGAGAGCGAGAGCATGACAAGCATATGGTTTTCAGTCAGTGGCTTCAGCCAAACCCTGCAAAACCTCCCTTTCTCTCAGAAGGTTCATGTCTCTGTTTCCTATCTTTGTCGTCTTTTCTTTCCAGCTTAATTCATTTTAGTCCCCTTTCGCTTGAATATCAGGTAACCTTTATTGCAAACAAAAAAAAATACAAGTGAAACTGCACAACGTTATCAGAGATCTAGAATATTCATGAGTATGCTGCTAATTTGAGAAAAGAAAATCGCATCACTCCTGTTGCTCCGCACACAGCCAAATTCAGATGAGGGCGTACATGTAAGTTAAAAGCAAAAGATATGAAAAAGTACCAAGCATCAGTTTAATATATCATTAAAATACAACAATTTTGTATAGTTTTAATATTGAGCACAGTGCAATATCATAAAACTGTTTTGGTTGCCAAGTTTTGCTGGGATTTGATTAAGATTGTTCATTTGGACAAATACAAGTTACTATTTTTTGTTTTGTTTTGTGGTTGTTTGTCTTTTAAGTTGTTATATGAAGCAGTGATGAGAACTTTGTTTCCAATGACCACCATTCATGATTAACAAATTCATTTGCAAGGAAATACATAAAATACAGAAAAAAGAAATAACCAAGCGAGGTAGCTGTGAGCGAGCTAGCCTTGAATGCAAATTCATTGGAAATGCATTGAATTCTGATCTAATTAACCAGAGTAATCGTCATTTGGACTGAATTCAACAATAAAAAAATGTATTTCTTCACCATCCACCTCAGAAAACATGATACTGGAAGGACTGTGAAATGTAAAAACACAAACAAAAACAAGTAGAATTGGCTAGTAGATAATTTAGCTTAGAGCTCACTCTCTTGTATTATTGTAGTCAGCAGCAAGTTTTTAACTTTCCTCTTCCACTCTTAGCTTTGGTCTGAGCTCTTTTTCTTGCTTTTTTCTTCTTTTTTTCTTTTATACTGCTGTTCCTACTGTGCTGCTCCAACCATTATTTTAATATTCCCGTGGTCCCACAGAGATCAAACACAGTTGGCACATAGTTTAGTTTTAAAGCCCCTGGGAGGGAGCCAAGGTCATCGTGTCTTTCCTGTGTTTGCACTCTCTTCGATGAAAGCGATAATTTGCTCAGAAATAAGACCTTGCTCATTAACGCTTCAACTGTTACATTTATGCTTGAAATGGGGAAAGTTCTTGATACAGAGTTTCATTTATATCCTATATGTGGAATGCAGCGCACGTCCAACCAGTGAGCATGTGGATTACAGAAGAGCTCTTCTGGTTAAAACTGATGCTGCTTTATTGCTGCCTTGACTGTAATCTGTTCAGTTCAGGGGGAAAAAAATAACATTATCAAGGTCTTGTTGTCATTAAATAACCACTTTGCAGTTCAGTGTGTGGGCGATGCACAACCTGCCTAATCTCAGCCAGCAGAGTCTGGTGTCCGTTAAAAACTGGCTTCCCTTCCAAATTTACTGTAATAAAGATGGGAAGCTTAATGAGTCTCAGGCGGTCAGCTAGCAACGGGACATTTGAAACTATCAAAACACTGAACTTGCATACTGATCTCAGGGTCTTAGGGTGTCTCAGTGACAGACGAAAAAAATAAATAGTGAAAAACTGTGCGTGTTGCTTTACTCGAATTGATATGATATTTTACCTTTTTAACATTATAGATACAGACAGATTTGTTGACGTGTGTTGTTATGTGTATGTGTGTGTGTGTGTGTTGTGTTTTCTTTGCTTGTTTGAGTCATAAGACCGCAGCAGTAGCTGTGTAGAACTCATAGGATATATTATTACAATTACAGGACATTACAAAACAGTGCTCTAGTATATAATCCCTACTTAACCTTTATTTAACCACATCAATGCATTTGGGATTAAAATCCTCTTTTTCAAAGAAGACCTGGCCAAGATAGGCAGCAGGAAACAGTCATGGAACCACACATCAAGGCAGAACACCTACAAACGGTTCTTAATTAGTGGTTGGAGTGAATGTACAATAATGAAGATTTACAGCTGGCTTGTTTGGCTCAGTGCGTTTATGATTAACAGGACTATAATGGCAGATTTAGCAAGATGAGGATGATTTCTGATCACATTTAGCTTTCACATTTTGTCCTTTTCAGTGACTATATTACCTCCGCAAAGACGTTAGGTGACATTTATATGTGTTTGTTTGTGAACAAAATAACTTGAACAGTTAGAAACAGATTTTAAGGAAATTTTCACGACATGTTGATAATGGACCAGGGAATAGATGATTCAAATTTTTGTGATGTTCTGGATTCCAGAGGTGTTCTGATCTTTGATCGCCCGAAGATCATAGGCCAAGGGGCTTTGATCAGAAAGCAACTTATGTAATGCAACCTTGTATTACTCATGCCTATACAGTATATACAATTTAGAGTATGTGAATTCAGGAGTTGTTGAAAGATTCTTTATCATAGCATGGCAGAGGTGTGTGATCTCCAAGTGCTTTTGTAGTACAAAAAGTAACACAAAATATTAAAATTCCCTTTTTCTGCTGCATGTAGGTGGCTGCTCTCATTGATATGCTGTATGTTTTGTTATTTCAGCTGCTTGTGATATTAGAATATAGGAATTCTCACGCCCATATGCGAATGAAAACGTTTCCCACTGTGTCACATCCACTTAGAAACAGTAGAAAAGCTTTGATGTGACACCCAAATGTAGTAAAAGTAAGGTTAGCAAAGGCAAATGGTGCAGATATTGTGGATATGCCTGATTAAAGCCTTTTGATTCAAACGCAGAGAGTTTTTGACTTGTGAAAGATGTAAAAACCTGGAAAGGTTTCCATCCATCCATCAATTCATCCATCCATCCATCTATCCAGCCATCCATCTTCTCCTGTTTTCTATCTTAATGGGGTGTGTGGGGTTTTATTTTTCAATATTCTTTCATTTTTTTCATTTTCAAAGAAGACAGGGTAAAAATAGTTGGGCGAACAACCACGTTTCCCTCAGATTTCCCGAGATGATGGATCACGCCAGTCTACAGAACTGGAATGATTCCTCCTTCCTGCCCAGTTAGACACTAAACAGTGTAACCAAGCGTTCTTATGACCAAGCTTGACGTTTATGTTTCTAAAGATTCTTAATGATGCTGTAGACTAAACAATGAGCAATAACAATTCGAGCAGGTCGTAGAAATCCTCCCATCTTTATTACTGCACAGTCACTCATGCCTGCTGAATACAAGCAGAAATTTAATTCCACAGAGGATAACAAGTGGTGATCGTTTATTTCTGAGCAGCAACACGTTGTTACCAACTGAAGTGCACTGAAGCTCTATTTTATTTTTGACAGTCGTTACTGTGATTTCTGTACAATTGGATTCACACTTTATTTTGCTTGCCCTCAGAATTTGAGTGGAACTTCCACCAGGACCTGTCGGCCATTTTGGTGAAACAAGAGGAACCCGACGGGGGTCCAAGGTTAGACCCCCAGTTTCTCGAAGACCCGTCTCTCGTGTTAAGCCCCGCCCCCCCGCAGAAAGCCTCACCATGGAGACACACGGTCAGCATGCGCGAGTGGACACTGTGATTATCTGTGGCCGTCGCCTCCACCTGACTGCTGCTTGTGTTTCCGCAGGAGGATGTCAAGTCAGTGTCGATAAAAGATGAACCCAGGGAGATGGGCCAGTACCTTAACCTGCCCGGCGGTAAATACCGACCATTCACGCACAAACGCCAATCGCAGTTGCATTTCTCGCACTCTTATCAAAGCAAAAGGCGACGCACTCGCTCAACAGCAGCCTCCTCTTTAGATGAGACTCTCCAGCTCCCGCCCACCCCTCCCACCAGTAACCACGGCGACAGCGACGGTTCTCTCCCTCCCTCCTCTCCTCATCTCCCCCTGCCACAGTCTTCTCCTCAGCCACAGCACAGGCCAGGAGGTCGGGCCTCGTCCTCCTTCTCCTCCTCGGCCATCTCTTCTTCGCCGCTCCTCACTGCACCACATGTGAGTGGAACACCACCCCACCCCACCCCCCCGTTAACCTCACTTGGTTACAGCGTCAGAAGCAGAAAGAGTGTTGCATTCTCACTGTAAGAGCCAGCATGCAACCATATGGATTCATTGTGAATAAGTTCTTGGTATTAATGCATTGCAAGCTAGATTTATTAGGAATAAACATTTAGATACTATCCAGCAACACCCCAACCAGTTCCTGGATCAGATGTGCCGGCCAAAACCATACCTGGAATTTTATCAGTCGGTAAATATTTATAGCATTGTGACTCCAAAAATCCAAAGAAAGAGGCAAGCGCAGGCTTGTTATACTCAAACAGAAACAGCCTGAGTTTAGTGTTCAGAATGCATAAAAAATAAAAAGCACAACACTTTAAGGGGAAAGATAGAACTGCTTATGTGTACTGTCAATAAATAAAGATCCCTACCACGTAATCACGCCCATTTTTTTGTTTCTCTAATGATAAGAGTGACTTAAAATAATATTTAAAACATAAAAAAATGCAGCATAATCATTGTTTGGTTGTACAGAAGCTGCAGGGTTCGGGACCACTCATGCTCACAGAGGAAGAGAAGAGGACCCTGGTTGCTGAGGGTTATCCGGTTCCAAATAAACTTCCCCTAACAAAAAGTGAAGAGAAGGCACTGAAGAGAGTCCGGCGGAAGATCAAAAACAAGGTGAGCATTTTTGAAAATAAATAATAAAGTAATTAATAATGACGATTGTAACGTATCATTCGCCTGATGTGTTGTCAGATCTCAGCTCAGGAAAGTCGGAGGAAAAAGAAAGAGTACGTGGAATGTCTGGAGAAAAAGTAAGACTTCAAGTGAATGATACCACAGACCTTTTCCACTCCTTTTGTTTAGTCTTACATGTCCGTAATTCCAAACTATTCTAACAAACCTAAGGAAGCGTGTGCCCCATCTCACTGGCTGTGATACTCAACCCGCAAATTTGTGCTGCTCTTCTTTATAAATGTATGAAAGATAGATAAGCAGGTGAAAAATGTCTCGCAAAAGCCAAACTGCTAATGTGCTTTAGGCCTTTTTTTAGAAGGAATAGCTGGTGTTTCAATGTCCAGTTAAAAACAGTAAAAGATACTTCATTGCTCTTTCATTTACTTTTATATCAAAGGGTTTAAAAAAATAAATAAAAAGCTAAATCTCCCCCTTGTAAGACCAGTTACAGCATTAGAAGACCCAGACCCTGTGAATACAGTATATGGTATTTCATAGCTAAATGTGAGCAGAACATTCCTTCCTGTTTATTCTGAGTTGTTTTTTTCTTATTGCTGCTTCTTTTCATCGATCCCTTATCAGTGGCAGCAGTAAGATGAGTTCTATTAAAAAAGGGCAAAGCTTTCTTCTCTTTTGGGGCATAATGACATGATTAATGGAGGATCTAGCAGCAGGAAGGCCGACCAGTAGGGCTGCATATGAATGTGCCATACTCTAACAACAACAGCAGTACTGGAGTCATGCTATTGGTGGTTGTGGCGCAAGTCGATGGGATTAGTGGAAGAAAAGACAGAGGCAGAAGGGTTTACGGTTCAAAAATCTGTTTTCTGAAAACCAGGAAGTATTACATTGATTTATAACACATCCAACAGTTCTGCTTTTAGATTAAAACACAGTGCAATGAAGAAAAGGAGGGGCAGAGAACAGGGTTGCTAAATTCCAACAAATTATACTGACGTTTAGCTTTAATGTCTCCAGTATCTAAATCACTCCACAGTTCTTAGCATAAACACTATTAGAGTTTTTATTTTGGCAGTATTGCTCTAGGTAGCGTAAGTACGGCTGAACATATCCGTATAAAAACTAATGTGATTCTTTAGTGATCGCCACAATGTCCAAAAAAATGCTAGAGTTTCGCCAAATAATCTCTATTATATATGTCTACTTTGGATTGTACACAAAGACCTGAGCGCTTCTACTGCAATTCACCTGACGGCTAAACCAGCTAATCCAACCAGTCCTGATAAAAGCATCTGCTTCTTAGTTTAGATCCTTCACCGAATGCTCAGTCCTGTTTTTTTCTGTGTTTGAGGGTGGAGAGTTACACATCAGAAAACAGTGACCTGTGGACAAAAGTAGAAAATCTAGAGACCGCGAACAGGTGAGGCATGCACACACAAGCATGTAGACTCACACATACACATACACACATATGCCTATCTCCTTTTTTTGTGAGGGCTTTCAAGATATTATGTATAACCCAGCCCCTTACCCTAACCCCAACTATCCCAACTAACCCCCTAACCCTTACCCTAACCCTAACCATCCTAACTAATCCCAACCTTAGGCGTTAACCCTCAAACAGTTCTTTGTAGTTTTGATGTCCTCACTTACAAAAAAATGTCCTCACTTTGCTACTAGAATGAATATTTTGGTACAATTGTCCTCATTTCCTTAAAAATGTCCTCGCTTTGCTGGTTAAACTCATTTTCCTGTCCTATATTGACTTAAAAGTCAATGGCTTTATTGTTTTTCCTTCATTTCTAAGTGTCTACACAAAGTTCTAAATGTTCTGAAATTCTAATTTTTGGATGGAATTCTCTTAGCAGTGAAAATCTGCCTAAAAATCTACACTTCCTTACCTAAACTGCTCTCAATTTTGATATGAAGATAGCTTTAAATTAGTCATTAAAATAACTCCTTGCCCAATTGGCTTCCTCAAGTTATATGTGGAATAATGCGGCTTTTACTTCCCTGGTTTTTGGCAAACATGAAGCTTATTCCTAAAAACTTAGCAAATGTAGAATTTGCTATTAAAATAGTAAATCAATGTTGCACAGTTAAAAGTAGTTTAAAAGGAAAGTTTGTTTAAAAAAAGCAACAAAAAAAAAGTGGAAACACTCAGCTAAGAGATACGACTCCCTCAAAGGACTACTCACTTTCAGCTCTTTAAATATACATACATTCCATCACCGGGTGTGGACGAATACATGTTTGTGTCTGTTACAATGACAGAATTACAAAAATCTATTCCATAAGCAAAATGCAGAGTCTCAAATCTCACCCAGTTATTACAATGGCCAATGTGCTATTATCCTGCAGGGTGCATGAGTGGGTAGGTGTGGTAACATGTGGTGCACGAGGGGCAAGAAGCTGTCTGTCTGTCTGACTGACTGTCTGTCTGTGGCAGCCTCAGTCTTTTATTAAAGCTGCAGCTTAACAGCAGCTTTCATTTAGGAAGGCAATCTCCTCTGTTACTACCCATACACACACACACACACACACACACACACACACACACACACAAGTATGTTACACCGCCACAAGCAGGAACAATGAAGGAGCACAGACATGAGTCAGCATTCACATAAGTCTCAATCCTTTTTTTTTCAAATGTCAACCACGTTTAACCCCTCACCTCCTCAACACAGCTGCAGGCTTCTTCATTTTCAGGTTTTCATTGCATCGTATGTCCACCTTTGCTTAGAAATGCTTCCTCCCCGAAAAGCCGTGTGAGCCAACACTGCAAAGCGAGATTATCTAACATCTAATATTGTCTTGGTGTGTGGATGAACGTGTCTGTCATCATGGTGATAGGTTACACTTTGTTTTTGTTTTGAAAAATGAAAGATGGGTGGAACATTCTAGTTTGCACTCACCAGTTATCCCTACAGGTAACTGAGCAACTTGCACCAAAAATACACTGTTGATTAAGTGTATGAGTGTGTGATGTTTGTGATGTGTGTGTGTGTGTGTGTGTGTGTGTGTGTGTGTGTGTGTTTGTGTGTGTGTGTGTGTGTGTGTGTGTTTGGTGGGGGTAATCAGAATTAGGTGAGAAGATAAATGAAATGTGTGTGGTTGAACAACTTTAGTGAAATCAGAAGTAAAGCACAAAGCAAGTGTTCCTGGGGAGGGGGGGGGACACTAGTGATAAAACCACTAGCACTTTAACATTTAACGCTGCGGTCCTGTGTGTGGTGTGATAAACAGCGGCGTGACAGTGAGACCTCTTGGATGTTCCGACGCACTGGTTGACGCTGCTTTGGCTTTGAGCCGCGTCCGTCCTGCCCCTGCTCAGGTTGGAGCTGGCCGGCAGGACGGCGTGCCGGCTGGAAGCGGCTCTCTGTCTCCACTGAGTGGCCGGACTGTGCTGTCGCAGCTGGTGGCGGCTCGTACCATCAGAGCCCTGTTCTCCAGATGATACCCGCCGTTCACCTTTTGCCCGCACAGGCAGCCGCTCTCAAAAGGAAACGGTAAACGTGCGAGCGACGTGTAGATTTTTCATGTTGCGTTGGAGAGCATTTCAGGAAATGATACGCGGGGTGCGTCCACCTCTGCAGGAAAGGGAGATGATCATTTTTATTTGAAAATCAAGAAAGTCTTCCTCTTTTACAATTCTACAGGGCTGATATTTGACACCTTTGAGATGCCACTGCGTCATTCATCCTTTCTTTTTGTCACTCTGCATGTTTGTCCTGCACCCTTTTTCTCCGTTTAGATCTCTCCTGCAGCAGCTCCAGAAGTTGCAGTCGTTGATTTCAGGGAAAATCGTTCCCCACTCGTGTAAAATGGCCTCAACCCAAACGGGGACTTGCCTGATGGTGGGTTTTTCCTGCTTGGTGGAACCGCTCCTGATGCACATTAGTGAAAGGAACCCTCGACTGTACGCTGACTAATGTCTGCTTTTTGCAGATGATGGCTTTGTGTTTCATCCTGGTACTGGGCTCCTTCTCTTCCTGCATTTCGCCCCTGTCCCCCCTCACCGAGGCCTCTCCTTTGTCATCCTCTCATCCTTCCTCCCCTAAACCTCTTCCATCAGCGGACCCCTACACCACTCAAGGTAGGTTGATAACCATTCATGTATTGCCAATACTAATTGTTAAATGTTGTGTATTTTTTAAGTTTGTATTTTTTGAAAACGAGTTACTTTTTATATGAATTATTGATTTATTTACGAAAAAATGCTGTTGTAAGAAGTTCGTTGACAAAATAGTGTGTAATTGCTGTCACACTGCCCTAGGCTGTACAATGACTTTATAGTATGAAAACGCATGCACTTATTTTAATTTTAAACCTAGTACAAATGCGATTTAGTAAATATTAAGAGTTATTGATAAGTTATATAATCCCTCACCCACTGTTGAAACACCATATGATGAAAAAGTAAAAGGATGCAAGAGACGTCATGTCTGCTCACCTTTTTTTCCACCTATAACGTGACTTATAACAGGACCTATAATGTTGGATGTATACTGTACAAGTGCGGAGCTCTGCTACAAATGTGGCTGATTTTCAGTAGTAATTACTCTCAAATAAAGTTCACTTTTTAACGGCTGCAGTGGCGGCTCAAGAATATTTTTGATGGAGGTGCTGGAGGGAGCTTAAGAATTGATGGAGGGACTAAGACAATCATGGGACAGGGAGGTGCTCTTGGAGTTCAGCATGTCAGGTGATGCGTTCAGGTGCCGCAGTAAATGTAATGGGCAGTAGGAGACTTGAAAATACATTATTTACTGTGTGTGTGTTTGTTAATCGCTGTATATGCCTTTAGATATATAGACCATAACTAATATGGCCAGTGATGACCAAATAATGTCACATATTTTTTTTTTTTTTACGATTAATAGTTTATTTGCTGCAGGCGAAAAGAAATAAAAAAGAAAAATTGGTTAAACATTTCTTTAACTCGCTCGAGGCTTGCTATGGACTTCTTTGGAGGTGATATAGCGCCCCCTAGCTCTTCCCCAGTGTACGGCTGTTAGGACTACAGTTAGCTGACAAGATGGAACCCTTTGTTACTGTTTTTATCTTATTTGTGAAAGTGTGACACTCAGCAGTATGCATACACAAAGTTGTGCATGTTCACATTTATGGATCAACATTTGATTAACTTCCTGTTAGCAAGTCCAAAGACATGCTTGTTAGGTGAATTGATCGGTCTAAATTGACCACTGGAGTGAGTGTGAGTGGTTGTTAGTTTGTGTTAGTCTTGTGATAGGCTGGCGACCTATCCAGGGTGTACCCCGCCTCTCGCCCCTTGACAGCTGGGCTAGGCTCCAGCAGACCCCTGTGGCCCGTGTGTGTGTGTGTGTGTGTGTGTGTGTGTGTGTGTGAATAAAGCATTCATGAATTGTTTTACATATTTTCAGTCAATCTGCTTCTCTTTTTCCTGTGTGCGTATGCAGATTGTGTCACGCATTCACAAATAGTTATGCTGCAGTAATAGTCCTGTAATTAAATTACATGTTTGATTGAAGGAGAGGAAAAATACAGCAGCTTTAGGTCCCGTTAGAGAGTGGTAATATCGGGCGGAAGAGGAGACAAAAAAAACGAATGATTAAAAGACCACACGGCAAGCGAACTGGCAATGGTTTTTGAGTCGATCTCTGCGCGTTTCTCTGTGTTCCAGTCCGTTCCCGTAGCCTGCTCTTCTTCAGCGAAGGCTCCCCACTGGACCACAGCTCACTGACATCCGAGGGCGCAGGAGAGAGTCCGGCGACAGAGAGCCACACTCGCTTCCAGACGAGGCGATACGCAGCAGATGCCAGCAGCAACCTGACGACTGCACCCAAATCAACCCACAGGTAGATACGACACAATGAGCCAAAGGTAAAGCCCGTACAGCCTGACCTGAGCGCTGCTGCCGTCCACAGAGAAGCAAGAGCAGATGCCGCCGCAGAGTTCTTCTGACGCCTTCGTGTCTCTGGGCCTTAAAGCGCTCGACCCTCATCATTTGTTTTTGAACTCCAGTCCGTGCACTCGTCCTGACCTGCCTCATCGTGCTGCTGCTACTTCACTTCTCTCCTGCAGCAGATCTGCTGGGGGGATGCCTTGGTTGGGGGGCGGGGGGTGGGGTAAGGGGGGGTGGGGGGCTTTTTCATCAATTTGGATCGATGTTAGTTTGGTGGATATGATTTTTGAGAAACAGGATTTGCAGAAAATGGTCATGCAAAGTAATTTGGGAGGAATTTGAACCATTTAAACTAGGGAGAAAGCGGAGAGGCTGCCGTCGTCAACTTGAGCTGTTTTCGACCTCACTTTTCTGTCAATCATGAGTGTAGAGCAAAAAGTGGTAAGGAAAAAACTTTATAGAGATTTGGGGTCCATACTCACCACTACATGCCACTAAATACACACTGGACCATTATTATTAGTAGTAGTATTGGTTTTTTTCTTGTTTTTTTTTTTTTTTTTTTAGAAAAATGCACCTTTAGTCTATCATTTACAAACAGAAAATGCACAACAGACTCAGCAGTTTCACTAGCCAGGCACTGTAGTGTAGTTGAAACACATTCCATCAGTGTTTTTTATGTTTACCTTCTACATTTTCATTCTCAACTTAGAGGTGCTTTGGCCTTTACGCCTTACAGAGATATAATACACTATGTTGGACAGGGGGCATGAAAGTCAGGGAATTTGCTGAATAACTTGCCTCAAACTGTTCTAGTTTTGAAAAATGCTTGCGATTCATTCAAAGGTTAATAGTGAATGGATCGGAAACATTTCAGGTCTAAATTCTGCATCATGTTCAGGGGATACCACATATTCACACACAGCAAATGTCAAAGAGTCCCAATAGAAGTTAGGTATATATAACCAAAAGGTATTTTTTATGAAACTGAAATTAGTAATATATTTAAAACATGGAAAGGAGCATATTTATTTTACAGACAAAAATAGAACTTGTTCTCCAGATTAGTTTCCGATTTTCTAAAATCCTTTAAAACATTCAAGTTCACTAAAACAGTCAGAGTATTGAAGAGATCCTATTAAAAATGTGTTTCGGCTTTGAAAAAGATGTGAAGTTTAAGGTGATTTATGTACTTTACATTATGTTGGTGTCTAAAAATCTTTTTTTTTTTTCTTTTCAACTCACTGCTGTCACATGAAAACCTGCCAATGTCCTCTTTTCACAAGGTGTTAAACCAAGAAATATTTCAGGAAACTTGTGGTCCCCATAATCTTCACCAGTCTCTCATAAATAGGAAATTTTCTCATGTGACAGCAGTGTACATTTTGTATTTATTCCTGTTTGTAGAAAGTGTGTATATATTGATAAAATCAGGGGAGTAATACATTCCAGAAGACAAACATGACTAGCTTCATGAAAGAAAGCTTGGTTTATCAGAGATGAAACCAACCTTGTCACATTTGTATTTTCCATCTATGACCCCCCCAAAAAACTGCATTAATTAAAAACATTCACCCTGTCACTCACAATCAACAGCCAATAATGTCTATCTGTACAGAAATGACACCCTGATGTGCAGTTGTTGTAAATAAGGGCCTTGTTCTTTTTTTTTTATTGTGGACATTTATTTTAAGATTAAAAATGCACAATCAAAAAGAAAAAAAAAAAAAAAACAGGACAATTCCAATGAGCTTTGTGGGGAAGATTAAAAAAAAAATGCTTGAATTTGAATGAAACACAATGGGGTGATGATTCACTCTTCTTCATGAATAATGAAGCACATTCCATTGTAATTTGAAAAGTATTTTTTTTTTTTTTTTTGCATCATATTTTCTTGTTGTATAGTGTCTTGCATGTTCCTCCATTATCTAACTATGTTATCCTAGTGTAGTCAGTAGAGTAGAAACCAGCAAAATATTAAAAAACTGCATCAGCAAACCTTTGTCCTCAGGCGTGTTTTTGATGTGACAGTTCTGCTTCCATAACCGAGTCCATCCTCAGCCGAAGTGTTTGAGTATGAGGTTTCTCCGGACTTCTTCAGCGCAGCCATCATTCTCCTCAGTCCTCTGTTCCGCGCCATCCGGCTGCTCGACAGGCGCTGCCAACTCTGCTGCCCAGGCATCGAATCCCGACTGCAGAAAGGCATTGTGGAGAACGCAGCAGGCCAACAGGATGGCTGAACTCCTCTCTGGAGAATACTGCAGAGAAGCGGATGACAGCGCACTGTTTGCAATTATGAAAATCACTATATCAACGGTAATAAACAAGATGATGCCCTTAAAATACATCCGAAACAAAATACATCCGGGGGGGGGGGGGTTATAACTTCAGAGTGGAAAGCGGGGAAAGCAGCATCCTGCAAAACAAAGATGTGAACCCTGATGACCATCACTGCTTTAAATTCCACACAGGTTAAAAGCTTATTTCAGTGCATATATCCTATATGCAATTCATCTTAATGGGGATACCCTCTGCCTTACTTCCTCCAAACATGGGTTGATACGAGTTACCTTTTTATGTGATTTTGAAGATTAAACAAATTGGCCAAATACTACAAGTTTCAATTGCTTGGAAAAAGTAACAGCTACAGCTGTTGATACATTTTATCCTGTAATGTAAATGAGGTATTTCTTTTTAATCTAAGATAAACAGAATACCTGCAGATATCCCTTGGTGCCGTCCAAGCATTTAAATCTGCTCTGAATGGCTCTGAAGGTTCTGTCTACAATCTCATGTGTAGCTGAATGGGCGACATTATATTGAAGCTCCGCTGAAGACTCTGGGCTGTCAACCGGAGTCATCATCCACTTCCTCAGAGGGTACCGGTGATCACCTAGGAGGCACGAGGTAAAAATTCATTCTTAGCCCTGCTCCTTTTTGAAAAATGTGAAATCTGTCTCACCTAGCAGCCATCCTTCTGCAGCATGTTGCATTTGTTTGTTGAGGGAGGATCTCTCTAGAATATCTGTGGCCTTTAAACCGCCTGGCCAATTTGTCTCTGCGCTGAGCAGCAGCCCTTGGGCATTACACACCAACTGACAGCCCACAGAGTGAAATCCCTTCTTGTTCACATATGATATGTCTTCAACGGTTGGAGCCTTGATAGTCACCTGAAGACATAAAAACAGAAGCAGAAGAGCAATTTGGCTCTGTCCTATGATATTTGCGTAATTTTCAACACATTTTCTAAAATGTACCTGAACGCAGTCCAACACCCCCAGCACTCCTGGGAATCCTGCCACCCTCTGAAACTCCTGAAAAGACTGCTCTCTGCTCAAAGGATCTCTATTTAGGAACCAGGAGGTATGACAGGTTACTATAAAATGTATTATGACATCCAGCTCTAAAATTAACAGTAACTGACAGTAACATTCTGTATTTATATATTATATTGACATTTTGTCTCTATACAAACCACCACAACTGGGGAAAATGCAAAAAATATAACAAATGCTGTATTTTTATAATATAAAAAATGTGATAGTTTTAGATATACATTTTTGGGAGACAAAAACATCAGGCCTGACACGGAGTAGGCCGTCTTGTCCACTTGAGAGCCTCGTAATCATCTAGTAAAGGAGTCTTGCAACTTACAGGTTAAATGTGATAAACTGCGGAGCTTTCTCCACCAGGGCTCTGGTCACATCGGACACACATCTTGACATGGATGCTTGACTGATGCCTATAGTAGTACCCATAGATGTCTGGAAAGAGCCTGATGTGTAGAATCCCAAAGCAGCCAGCACCTGCACCTCTGGGCTGATGGCTCTAGATCGCTGCGTGCGTCTACAGAGAGCCTGAAATACATAAAGTCATTATACATTGATGTATTTGCTCTTGCTGGGGAAAAAGGCTTAACTAATTGTAACCTCACCTCTCGGAGCAGCTCTATCAGATACTGGATGAACTCTCTGGGGAAGCCAAATTGTGAATGCAGGAAACTGTCTGAGACAGCCTCTAAGTCGAAGCGGTCCAAGGTCTTGTGACCACGTCCATGGAGAAGCAGATCACAGTCCAAGATAGCTATTGGGATTGCCATTCTGTGGCTAAGCATACAATTATTATTTGACATTTTTATATGATATTTATACTGTAACAGATATTTATAAAAAAAAACCGGATGTATTACGATTATCTAATTATAGATCGCTCAATTAAAGTTTACAGTAGCTCAGACCACTTACTCGGAACAGTATGTGAAGACATTAAATCAAGATATACGTTGTTGCTAGAATTCCCTCTAGTATAATTCTATAAATATACATATATACATTAAAATACATTTAAATTTCTATATTCTATACATTTCTATCAACTTTTCTATAATTTTCCCCCAATATAAACGATACAATTTCGTTCAGCCAACAACTAGCTAACTACTACACCACTACAATACTTACACCTTTTAAACCTTTCAAAATGTACCTATGTGTCTGCAAAGGTACGCCACTCTGTCCTGTAGTCAATAAGAATAATTAAGTAAATTAAAATCAAGCGATGTATGGATTCATTTTCTTTGCAACATTAGGGAAAGAGAGCGCACCTTTACGGCAACATTTTGTCAACAAAGATCTAGGAACATGCAACTAACCACGCGCACGTGCCGATTCGATGCAGAAAAAATAGTTATACTTTCAGTCGTTTTAAAATAAGATTGACATAGAATAAAACTGCAGCTTCATTATTTGACGTAATGTGTCTGATTTTTTTCTTGATTTAAATTAATTTTCAAGACTGAAAAAGATGACGAAAGTGTCTTTTTGAAATTGCAGTTATCCAAACATGTAAACATGGAGGAGATAAACGCAAAATAGTTCCGTGTAGATTTTGTATCCACAGATTATACGTGTTTTGGAATTCTGTGCTTCATCGTGAACTTTTTAAATGGTTGAGTACTTCGTAGAAGCTATATCGTTAAGGAGCACGCGATTGTAAGCTTTCTTATTCTGTTATAAAGTGAAAGTGCGTTTTGAGTGGCTAGCCAGTAGATAGCCACGGGCTAATGCGTGCTCGCTAATAGATCAATTTTAGCGTTTTTGTCCTTTACTAAAACTGAAAGGTTACCGTTGTTTGTAACATTGTATACCCTGCACTCTGTCCTTTGGTTATGGGTAACTGCTAGTTTGTTACCTCCTGGTAATTATGCCAGCACCGAGGCCTAAATGACAGTCCATGTTTGGAGGACTTCATATTTATTAACCCATGTAGTAATGGGACAAACAATATTTTTCACCAGAATCTTGATCAGTAAAAGTACAGGGGATTTT
>BJFM01001935.1:0-36216 GCA_016586285.1 Arothron firmamentum | reverse complement strand
CCCCCCCCCCCCCCCCCATGACAGGAGAAACATCACTTTTCTCCAGTCAGGAGTTATTTACTTTTGATGTTTGGATTTAATACTGTGAGGTATTGCGTCTAAAGTTGATTATGTAGCAAATGCTAGATAAATAGCCGCTAACAATTCACATCACTGAACATATTCTACACAAAGAAAATAGCATATGACAACAATAAGTGTGTTGTTTTGTCTGGCTGAAAGGTCATAACAACATGGAAAGTGGCTTGAGTCCTCAAGATAAAAAAGATTTGGACAAGTTCATTAAGTTCTTTGCCTTGAAGGTAAGGTTGGTTTTGTTCCCAATGAGTGAAGAGGTGTGTAAAAGCTTCAGTGTTGTTAGTCTCTTTTGTCCTATTTATAGACCTTCCAGGTGATTGTACAAGCTCGTCTTGGAGAGAAGATCTGCACTTGCTCCTCCTCATCACCCACTGGCTCTGACTGGGTAAAGTATCTTTTCCATGATTTTTTTTTTGTTTGGTTGGTTTTTTTTTTTTAGTTCACTTAAGGAATTATACTGTTTTTAACTGGTTACAGTGTTTTGTTTTGATTCTAGTTTAATCTGGCCATTAAAGACATTCCAGAGGTCACTCATGAAGCTAAAAAGGCACTAGCCGGGCAACTTCCAGGCATAGGTCGCTCCATGTGTGTGGAGATCTCCTTGAAAACATCAGAGGTAAACCTTCACTCCAGATTCATTCAACTATTTTATTCAAAAAAACACTTTATAAACAACATGTTTATGCTCACTGTTGACTGTGGCTTACTCAGTCCGGTATGTAATGTTTTATACTCAGGGTATTTATTGGTTAAAATGTATATAATTATTTTATTGCTGTGAACACTCTCACTGCCTTTCCATCAGGGAGACTCCATGGAGTTAGAGACATGGTGCCTGGAAATGAACGAAAAGTGGGTCATTTTGTTATTTTCTTTTCTTTTTTTTTTTTTTTAATTGTGACTATAATCGGTTGTTTCATGTATCACAGTCATCACTGTATTGTATTGCACTGTCTGTTAATGCCATTACTGAACAAACATAGGTCATAGATTCATCATTTCTACCAGCTGTTGCAAAATCCTGAAGGATTTTAAAAAATACTTGTAATTTTGATATGCTGCACACAGGATTAACTTGATTTTTTAAGGGTCATTGAATGAAAAGATGAATAATATCTATTAATGCAATGATGGCGTGTTGTGCTGAGGTGTGCGGGGTGCTAGTTGAAACACACAAACTGCTGATTTGTAACAAGTTGCGACGCTCTGTTCTTCACCGTAGGTGTGATAAAGACATTAAAGTGTCCTATACGGTCTACAATCGTCTGTCTGTCCTTCTGAAATCTCTGCTGGCCATCACTCGAGTAACCCCTGCCTACAAGCTGTCCAGAAAGCAGGGGCATGACTACGTCATTCTCTACAGGTGAGTTGACAGTATCACTTTCTGTTAAACAGCTGGAATAGTTTGTGTGTTTAATTGTAAATCGCACAAACTAGGAAATTGTGTAGTTCTTGTACTTATTATCTAAAACCAGTTTTACTCGGTTGGCTCTCTCCTCTTTAGGATTTACTTCGGGGAGGTGCAGCTCAGTGGATTAGGCGAAGGTAACCAAAAAAAAAAATCATTTGCCTATATTGTTTCAACATTCATAGTTGTCTTATGTCTATTTGTTCAAGTTTAAAATTTAACTGTCTAGGTGAGGCGAACAGTTTGACAGTCAGTCTTTTTTTTCTTTTTCTTTTTTTTTCTTAAATTGCTATGCTGTGCACGATGTTTGCTTTAAGGGTTTCAGACGGTACGTGTCGGTGTCGTCGGTACCCCGGTGGGCACGGTCACCCTGTCATGTGCTTACCGCACCAACCTGGCATTCATGTCCAACAGGTATTGAAGACGGTCCAGATTCTTTTTATGAAAAAAAAGAAACATGCTTTGGTGTTCCTCACTACTCAGTGTCTTCTTGACTCGCGCAGACAATTTGAGCGTTCAGCTCCCATCATGGGGATTATTGTGGATCACTTTGTGGACCCCCCCTGTAGCAGCCAGCGGCCAGTAAACTTTGGGCAGCCCTGCAACTACAAGTAGCTATGGAAACGCTCATTTCTTTGACAATAAGATAGCTCAGAGCTCTGCTCAGACCTAAATACGCTGCCATGTAGGAGCTGGAGGAAGTGAGTGTGTTTTGTGTGTCCAGAGCTCCAGAGGAGGAGGACAGAGGAACGTTTGTAGGAGTTCAGGATTCGCAGGAGGTCTGCACCACCTCCTTCTCCACCTCTCCTCCTTCTCAGGTTGGATACGCTCCCGTACTCTTCAAAGCAGCTCTGCATGTTGTTGGACTTCTGTTCAATTTCAGACCTCTTTCACCCTCTCTCTCACTTTCTTCCCTGTTTTTTCATTCTCTTTATCCCTGCTACCTCAGTGTGTGTGTACACTGAGCCCGTCACCCTCTAAACAGTCTAAGCCCACCCCCTTGGATAGTCTTCAGCTTCCATTGGCTCCTGGATTTGTCACTCACACTGTGAGTCTCTGCCGGCCTCTGCCAGCCGAAACCAACATTCATCACCAGGGGTCTTCATGTATTCTGGAGGGCATTGGGGGGGGGGGGGGGGCACCTCAGCTGCTGATTTGACATTTCCTTGACAGTATGAGGAATTATCCTGCTGCTCTAAACGTGAGAGTAACAACACAGAACCTGGAAAATTTTTCAAAAACTATAAAGTATGAAAAGATTCTTTCGCTGATTGTCAGAAATGCTGCAACTGATCATGTTCCAACGGTTTATTTCCTAAAAGTGAACCCCATATGCTCCTCAATAGACCCATTATCACCAGGCAGATGATCCTTACCGAATCAGCAGGATTTCTGTGGCTGTTGGAATGGGATCACTGGCCTTTTGCTGTAATTCCACTCGTGCTTAGATGAGACTATGGCCCAGTCTAGACGCCCCCCCACCCCCCCGTTTACAGCAGCAGACCCGGTTTTTGTCACCTCCGTCAAAGTAGTGATCAGCAGCGATGCGCTAAGACTGCAGTGAAACCTAAACGCCTCCATGTTTTCCGTTCTGTCCAGCTTTACTCGTCCAGATTGTTGTACCAGCCTCCCGGAACCTCTGAACTCTGTCAGCCTGCTGCTAATCCAAACCAGGTGACTCCCGGCCATCATGAATTTCAACTCTAAAATGTGTTAGCAATGACATCCCAGTGTCTTCACCCAAAGAAAAAAGGAAGTTCTTACATTGAGGAGCTAAAATAAGGATAATAATTTATCCTGAAATGGATCCTACTGATTAATTGATTACCCAAAGAGGAGGCAAACCTTGGATGGTGATTGTCCGTATTCAACATTTTAAATGTGGCATTGTTGTTCTTCCTCAGATGTTGTATGCTGGGAAGGAGGGTGGGGTGGTGCTGGTTCCCGCCCAGCCTTCTCACGGAGCCGATGCACATTTTGAGAACGTCCCCAACACGCCTGGCAGCAGGTTGGTAGCTCGTAATTCTTGTCGTAAATAACAGCAGAACCCGTGAGGCGTGTGTGTGTGTGTGTGTGGAAACGTCGGTCTCTGCTCTCAGTGGCGAGGATGACGGCCTCTCGCAAAGTGGCGAAGGCAAGAGGGAAGATGGGAGGTGCAGCGCTTCTCCCACGGATCCCGTCCATTCTCTCAGCGCATTCACCAGAAAGACGGGGGCTTTTGTAAATAAACCCAGCACACAAGTACGTCTTTCACTGGTTCTTTACTCCATAACAGCTACGATGTCTCCAAACTATTGCTTTAAGATGCGGTGTGGTTTCTGCTACATGCTTGCTATACCCTGTGTCCAGACAACCACAGCTAACCTGGACCTGCCCTTCTCTGCGTTTGCTTCTCGGGGCCTGGACTCCGAGGAGAACGATCCTATGGTAGCTCAAGTTTTATTGTAACTACTCCATCTTAGTGTTCAATAAATACACTAAACCTTAAATACTATTTGGTTGTATACGTTTGAAAATGTCACGATACCTTTTTGTTGTTAATCAGTAATAACGTCATTACTGTGGAGACCAATTTGGCCTTTCTGCGTGCAGGTGCAGCCTCCAAACTCTCCCCCTTGCACATCACCCCTTCAGACCAGCCTACACTCTCAGGGCTCAGAGGGCTCTGGACCACATGATGACTTTGTCATGGTGGACTTTGTAAGTGTTCTCTGTCTCATACGTATAAGCACATACAACCCTCCATCCATCCATTTTATGTACCTGCTTTATCCCCACACGGGCCGCAGGGGTCTGCTGGAGCCTAGCCCAGCTGTCAAGGGGCGAGAGGCGGGGTACACCCTGGATGGGTCGCCAGCCTATCACAAGACTAACACAAAGACAGACAACCACTCACACTATGGTCAATTTAGACTGATCAATTCACCTAACAAGCATGTCTTTGGACTGTGGGAGGAAACCACAGAAAACCCTTCTTGCTGTGAGGCAACAATGCCACTGCCACCCATACATATAACCGTTACTTCTTAATTTTCTTGCATTCTAAGATAATCAAAACGAATGTTTTGCATATCCTTTCTATTGGTGTAATTTTTTTAATGTAATGTTGATATTTTTGCACCATATTTTGCCCCCCCAAAAAATCTGCCATCAAATAAAACCAAAACAGCCTATCTGGAAATGAATCCACGGTGGGTTGTCCAACATATATGGACAATAATCCTGTGAAAAATGGACAATAAGTAGTGCACTCAACCCAACTTCCAAAATAGTGAGTAGGTGATTTTGGAAACTGCTTCGTGCTGTAGTTGTATTTTAGGGTTTCTGACGAGTATGTGTTGTGTACCCCAAAAATGATGAACCCTCTTAAATTTTAGCATTTTTGTCTCCATAGCGACCGGCTTTTTCGAAGGATGACCTGTTGCCAATGGATCTTGGCACTTTCTACAGAGAGTTCCAGAATCCCCCGCAGCTAGCTAGCCTCACACTGGACATCAGTTCCCAATCAATGGCCGATGACCTGGTAACACTTTTTTCACCTTTCCACAACGAGCAATAAAAGGAAGATTGCCATTTTTGGACTTTGTTTCTTTGCGTCTGCAGGACTCACTTCCGGAGAAGCTGGCGGTTTATGAGAAAAACATCGATGAGTTTGACGCGTTTGTGGACACGCTCCAGTAGATAAAGAAGCGATGATTGAGAGACAGTTTGGAAAGAGATGGAGACTAAACACTGTCGTCGAGAACCCCACTTTGTCACACTATCTGGCACGTCTGCTGTAAATACTTTGTAAGCCAAATGTGACAGTCTGTTGACGTGATCTCATGTGGCTCCCATCGGTGTTTAGTCACAGCTGCAACTTTGTCCTTTTAGTCATGCAGATCAGTTTTTATGTTCTTCCTACTCTTCATGCTCTCTGTGTGTCAGGGCTTTGACTCAAACCCCTAAACAAAGCTGAGCGCTTTAACCCTTGATTAGCTAGAGCTGGTCAGGATTTCAATTTTAATGTAGGCCAATGGTCTAACACAAGATGAATTAAACAAATAGATTTTGACAAGTTGAAGACTACATTCAAGCCTAAATGCTTTTTTTTTTTACTCTTCTGATGGTAAAATATTATCCTTGAAAGCATTACAGTACATGCTCATCATGAACTTGAGCTTTGCACACAACACATTTATGTATATTTAGTAAATTTGTAAAGCTACAGTCTATGGAAAGTCCCAGGAGTTGCAATCACCGTTGGCTTTAATTTAAATGTTTTGCTGCTGCTTGTGTAGATGTCCTAATAAAGCATGACTGATCTCTTGAATTTGAATTTGATTTAACAAAAATATATGTTAAAAAGCAGCCATCGCCAATTAAGAGAAAACTCTTGATTCTCAAACGGAATTTTATTGTGGTTTCCGGATATACCTGCGGGACTGCAAAGGGTCAAAACCATAAAGTTAAGAGCGTGGGAGCACACATTTTACAGACAGTCTACAATTTATCAGATAATGTTCCTTTCAGCATCACACCTACAGGTTATTGCTCCTTTTGTCTGCTACCTTTAGGATTGAAAAACTATTCGACATGTCTGGTACTGTCATCATTGAGTCTGGAAAGCAGCTTCGATCAGTCCCTCTTCCAGACTATAGAAAACACCCCAACGATTCATAGATTCTGAAGATAGCCACTCAACATGCCATTATTTTGGAAACATGCCCTCTGAGCTTGTGGCACAGGACCTTTCCCTTTTAGTCAGCCATGTTGTCCTCCCACCCCCGCCCCAGGGAACACTGAGAAAGGGGGGGAAAAAAAAAACAAATCACGAGAGACAGCCAGTAGTCACTTTGTGTTCCTTTCCACATTTCAATTGCTCAGTTCATTAGAACATCTAGTCCCTGCCCCCTTGCTGCGATCCTTCCGAACCCCGCCCATCCAATGAGTTTGTTGGGTAAGTTTTGGACACACAAATAATGGTTAACATCTAGTTTGAAAACACGTTCTTTAGTCAGCCAGAGTGGAGAGGTCACCGATTTCATCCCACTTCCACGGGTACGGGGTGAAAAAAAATTGTTCGTCGTGGGTTCTTCGATGTCCTCCAATCAGAATTGAGCGACCTGCTCCTCTGTTAGGTTGAATATAGATGGAGTTTAACAGTAGGGTGGATTGAGGCCAGCGCCCAGATGGTGGATGGAAGAGATCCAAAAGTTCAACTTGTCTTTATGGGGGTGTTTCTAAAGAGTGGGGATACAACTGGGCTTCAGGCTCAGGCAGTGTTGAGGAGGTCCTGTATGGCTTTCTGCTGGGTCTCATTGAGGGTCGTCACACACTGCGTCCACAAACCTGCCGACATCTGCAAAGAGTACAGTGGGAAGAAGGGAAAAAACAAAACAAAACATGTATCAAATGAGTGAAGAGTTTTCCCCATTGTCAGCAGTGGCAGGTTAGAATTTTTAAAGATTTTCACATACAGTGGTCCCTCATTTATCCCGGGGGTTACGTTCTGAAAATCCCCCGCGATAAACGAAATCCGTGAAATAGAAACATTTTTGCTATTCAAATATATGTTAATGTTACGGCCTCATAATCCCTCCTCGTGATCTTTATAAACGCACACAGCGCGGACGCAGCCGATCAATTGCCAGACGGCAGAAATCAGTCCGGACCGCGACGCACCGCACCCGGTGTAAACCCGCCTCACCCTGTAAAATGCAGTACATTTGGTCATGGAGAAAATTTGCAAACGTAAATTTGGCAAGCTGTACAGAGATGAGGCGCGGAGACTGTTCGCGTTGGTCAGTCCCTTAGCCAATCAGGATGCAGAACACAATGTACTGTTTAAAAAAAGCATAACAAAAATGCACTAGAAAAATCTGCGAAACAGCGAAGCCGCGAAAAGTGAACTGCGTTATCGCGAGGGTTCACTGTGTATGAATTGTGAAATATCAAATCAAACTACCGTAATTTCCAGACTATTGAGCACACCCGAATGTCATGAGATATTTACATTAATTTAATTATTATTATTTATATTCTTAAATAAATCCTTTTTTCAGAGGATTCGTTAGCCCGTAAAAATCTATTCATTAGCGACATCGTTGTTTACGCTGCAGGGTCCAAAATCTGTGAGTAAAGCAGCAGCGTATAGTCCAGAAATTACGGTACGGCTTTTGACTACCATTTCATCTTTCACAGAACTATTGTGCTTTGGCTATGCAACTGAGCAGTTGCCTTAAAACAAAGAGCGTTTTAATATTTCAACCTCCTGTTCAAACCAAATACTTTTCCCTCCCTGCTGCGATTTAAACATTTGGCTGACCAAACCGGAAAAACTCTATACTGTACAGTTCACTGAGCATTCCCAGTCAATGCAATGGCACCAACAACTGACCAGCACTTGACGAATGACGTTGGCCAGCCGTTTGCTGCACGCATCTTCGCTTTTAATCGATTCGTTTGCCACTCCGTCTGCGATGATGAGGAAGATTTTAGGCAGATTGGAGTTGTCTGGTCCGAGGACGATGGGATTGTTGCTGCGAAGAAGACAAACCGTAAGCTTTCGAACCACTCCAACGCTGCTGGGGTAGAGCTGGTCAAGACATGTCAAATGGCACGACACAGTTACTGAAATAAAACTACCTTTCGATTAGATCGCACAGAAAATCAAACGTGTGGACAGCTTCTTCTTTGTCCTCATTGAGGGGCAACCAGCTGAGCCAGTGGGGAAGGACTAGGTTTAGGTTGACGCATTCCGGTTGGAACCTCATGACCTTTCCGACGGCAGAAATGCAGTTCTCCGTAGCGTTGACGTTCTCCTTGGACCGCGCGTCGGCCGCGTGGATGACTCCGACAAGCAAAGGGATGGCATCTGGTGGACGGGACATCGTCTCCTTAACCGAGGAAATCAACGAGTCGGGAACTGCGTCGGCCGCTTTGTACCTGTGCAGAATGAGCGGTAGTTCTCTCCTCCATACTGAGCCATGACGCCGACGCCGTAGGCGGCCGCCTGCCGGACCTCGGGACTGAGATCGCCCAGGGACTGCAACATCCGCTGGACAAAGTACTCGGCGTACTTGAACGAGGAAGGGCTGCAGTGCTCCACTATGTCGTCGAAAATGCACAGACCCCACTGTCTGTCGGCCCATGGCCTGTTGGGACACTGAACCCAAGTTTGGTTAGTGACAGGGACCGGCCGGGTTAGGGGAGCAGCCGACACGGCTGAGAGAAACAGGCGGCGCTTACTATCAGCTGCACGATTAGTGGCAACAGGTGCTCAAACCAAGGCAGCACCTTCTCTTTGTAGCTGCTGAACACCGAGTGGAGAACGTCTGACACCTTGGTGAGAATGTACACGTCATTTTCATCCTTGGGGGGGAGGGGAAAGAGGGGAAAAAACAAATGAATTCGCTGACATTTTGCCCTCCATTTTTAAATTCTAGATCATTTTTACCTCATCTTGTAGGACTTCTTCCACCTGCTCATCATAGTCTTCATCCTCTCTCTTGGCTACAAAAGACAGAAAGACAAGTTGTTTTACAAAGATAGCAGCGCTGGAAGGAAATGTAAATGAACAAAACGCTCAAATCCAGCTTGTGAAAATATTTGGTCCTGTATTTGCACAAAATGAGTAAAACAGGACAGAACCTGGCCTGGGTTTTTTTTTTAAATACATAATCAGCAATATATTCAATTCCTTATCAAAAAAATAAGTAAATCACATCAAAAATGTGAAGAAAATCTCACCCTGTCTGAGCTGCTGGTTCTTGAAATGCTCTTCCAGTTTTCCTTTCAAAATTCCGCCCAGTTCCTCGAAGTGTTCGTTGTTCAAGCACCCGTCCCCCATCAACTCTATGCACTTCAACGCAACGTCGTGACATCAGTAAAGTGGCAAAGGGGCACCTTCTCCTCCTCCTGTTTAACGCCAGGCTCACCTTAGCGAAGGAGTGCATGATTTCCGACAGGACGTCCGAGTCGGGCTCCGTTCCGATGGACTTTATCAGCGCGTCGCACATGAAGTGCCACATCTGGGTGAGGTACTCTGGGCCTCGGACCTGCGCGCACTCCAGCAGCAGGGGCATGGACTCGGCTGCGGCAACACGCACCCGTGGAGCGGTTCAGGAAAACACACACCGCTGGGAAAGATTCTTATGTTACAAAATATTACACCCAATCACGTGTGATACAATGCCCGGCGTAATAAAGGATATCATCATGGAAGTAAAACTTGAGAAGCGGGACCATCAGCTTCACCACCTGCTCTGTATACTCCACAAAACCCTCCTTCAGCTCTTTGGCGTAACACACCTGGAACACCACAGAAACACCCTGCGTCAGCTTCTGCACAGGCATATTTATGTAAAGCCCCCCGTTTGTTGTCCTCGGACCGCTCACCAGCATCTGACAGGCGGTGGCCTTCTCCTCCAGCCCAGCTGTCTTAATGCCGAAACTCTGCTGGTCTCCCAGGTTGACAAACTCCCAGCCGTCTTCCTCTGACATGTTCTCCATGTCCTGGGCTGAAAAAGAGCAACCGTGTATAAATGAGACCTGAGCAGATCCATGAAACCTGGCACGGGGAAATAGACCCCACGAGGCGTCGCATCCTCTCAGTCACTCACTGTCCAGAAGGGCCACCTCCGGCTTAATGGAGGCCGTCTTTATCAGCGGGCCCATCACCACATGCAGATACTGCTGGAACTCTTTCCCCAAGATCTTGCACATCCTGGCCCAGGCTGAGATCATGTACGAGATCTAAAAGGACACACAAAAAAAAAAAGGGACGCCGCTAGAGAAATGATACATTTACGCAACCGCCTTAAAGCCACGCTCGGGTCTCCCTACTTGAGGATCGTCGTCTTCCAGGTCGTTGAAGTCGGTCTGGGTTTTCAGGAGGAGCTGCATCACCGCCGAGGCGTCAGGCATGAACTAGGCAAAGATGCATTTTCGGGTAAACTAAACAGTTTGACAGCCATTTCAATTGAAAGTGCAACCGAGGGGCCGGTGGTACCTTGTCCTTGCCTACGGCCAGGCCAATCAGACTGATGCACTCTATGGTCTTGCCGCGCAGCAGCCGGAGCTCCTTATGCACAGTGCTCTGCACGATGTGCTTCAGCGACGGCATGAACAGGTCATAGTACGGCACAAACTTCTCCTCCGCCGTGTCAGCCACTGAGGCGATGGATGTCACCACCTGCTCCAGGACAAGCTTGGTGCCCTTCTGGAACAACTATCGAGGAAAGAGGACGCTTGCAATGAAGGACGGTGCTGTAGAAAAACAGTCTAGTCCAATCGAATACAACGGACCTCTTGCAGCTTGGCTTCCATTATGATGTGAAGATGCTCTACCAAATTGTCCAAATGTGGGACCAGCAGAGATTTGGGACAGTCCTCTGTGAAGTTAATGAGAGCGGCAGCTGCATGCGCCTGCACCCGTGGGTTGCTCTGGTCCTTCATCGTTTTGAGCAGAGTGGAAATCACCTGAAATGTGGTGGGAGTTGGGGGTGGGTCATACATTTTTCCAACATGTATACATGGCTGAATTCTACAAAAATCCATCAAAATTGATCTTGATCCTTGAGTTGTTGCCCACACCTTTAAAATAATAATAATAATAATAATAATAATGCTCTGATCAGTGTTTCTTCAAGTGACTGACCTTATCATGGAATTTTTTCTGGAAGGTTGGGGCAAAGTCCGTGGCCATTTGTCCAATTGCGTTGCAGGCGGCATAACGGACCCTTGGGTGCTGGACAGGACAAACATATTTTTCACAAAATGTACTTTCTGGTCAAAAGTAAGCAGACTTTGTTAGGATCTCTTGTGTAGCCTTTAGTAACAAATGAAATAAACGGGGTTCATTTCAAAATGTCCTCCAATGGCATGTACGGTGTCCAATGTTAGATGACCAGTTAGTGAAAGTACAACGTGCATATTGTGATCCGGTAGTTAAGACTTCTTACGTCATCAGCACAGTACTGGAGGACAAAGTTGACAATCTCCTGGAGGATGGCCTCCATCTGTTGATGGCAGCCTTCACCAATGGCGGACAGCGCCATCAGCCCAGCGTGGCGGTACTTCCAGTCGGCTGGCGACAAACACTGGATTCGTTAAATGACGACACCGCTGCGCATTTTAAAAAGCTGTTTCTTGACTCACGGTTGTGCAGCATCTGCATGATGTGCTGCTTGATCATGGGTAAAATGATTTTTCCTCCCAGACCACAGGCAATTCTGTCCAGTGCACTCTCCCCGGCAACCGCATTACTAGACAAACAATAAAAAATAAATAAATAAATGAATGAATGAATGTGCACAGGGCCAAAGAGTCAGCTCTTGGTGATGGTCATGCGGGGGCTGTACCTGTCGAAATCATCGTCCTCCAGCTCGTCAGCCATGGCCCACTCATCATCATCTTCAAGGTCCACCATCATGGCCAGCATCTGGGGCACTGGAAACGAGAAACACACTCTACTCATGTTCTGCGGCTCCCTAAATTGTTGTGGGAAAAGTGGCGGAGAAATAATCGGTGAACTGAATTCTCACCACACTGAGCCACTATCACTGTGTGCTTCCTCAGCATGGCTGCTGCAGTCTCCGACAGGGTGATGATAACCTCCAGAGCCAACTGCCTCTGCATGTTCGCCAGGTTGGTGTCAGCACAAAGCTAAAGAGGCAGGTGAGGCGTTGGTCAATTTGTCACACGCAATTCACAGTTAACCACACGACAGTCCAAGTGCCGCCGACGTTAGAAATCCAATTTGTAATCAAACAATTGGTTGCAACTATAACTATTCAGTGGTCTGACTCACCTTCAGACAGAGCTGCAGCGTCGCCTCCAGGTTGGGCCTGAGGTATTTGGGTGCCGTGTCTGCTATTTCCACTAACGACTTGAGCACAGAGTCATCTCCCTGATAGCATGACTCATTCACTGCCTGCGTAAAGACATCCATACGTTACGTTACAAATGTCGCAGCAGCACATGCATGAGTAAAGTGGGGACTTTGAAATAATTTAGTGCTGGTGTGCACTGACAAGCCATTGTTTTCAAATAACCCAGTGACAACTATGCACTCATCTTCAGATTTGAAGCAACATTTATGTACACGTGAAAGGTCCCTTGTGTACCTGTAGGATGCCAGGAAGCAGGTCAGAGAATTGCTTCAACAGGGTTGCGTTTCTTTCATTTGTAAGAACAAAGGACGCTGCTGCCCGAGCGGCCAGGGTACGTATCTGACAGGTCAAGAAAATCAAATATAAAAGAAATGCAATAGATCTGTCCAGCATCAACCAAAAAGGCAAAATCCAGACTTACCTGTGGGTTGGCCTGGTCCTGCATGCACTGAACAAGCATACGTTTGATGACTTCCATATAGTGCTGCTGCTGGTTGCCAAAGATTCCTGGGAAGTTCCTAAAAAAGGCCAGCAACGGTTAGCTGCCTGTTGTCTAAATACATCCAATCCTCCAAGCCAGGCACAAAAAAACAGGAAAACCATGATTCTTTCAGAATGTCAGGCTGGTGGTCAGCAGGGGCTCACCAGAATATATGCAGAGCAGCTTCACGCAGGCCAACATTGGGAGAGTTCACTGACTCAAAGAGAAATTTAAGCAGCTCTGGCCACTGGTTATTCCCATCATCATCTTAGCAAGACAAAAAAATAAAAAATAAAACATTACAAAATAATTTCCAATGAACTGTTAAACAATTATCTTTTGTCCAGGCATTTCTGGTCATACCAACAAGGTTGCGGGAAAGCTCAGCAGCGACATCACACACTTTCTTGCGAATATTTGGTGTGTTTTCCGTCTGGATGATCATCACCAGCTCTGTCTTTATGGCTGCCTGCAATGACACCGTCAGGCCGGGGTAGATTTCCTCAAAGGATGATGACAGCAGTCGTCGCAGGAGCACCGCTGCCATTTGTCTGACCTGGTTGCACAAAAGCACCGGTTTCAACATGCACCATCCTAACAGTCAAAGCATTTGTCTTCAATCAGCATGAAGGTTATTTACTCTTTATTACTTCAACAGTTTGGTATCAAATGACCATACATTCTTAAAACATTATTGAAATCAACTTAAATAGGCCCTATAACTATTGACAAAACTAGTCAATATATTACAAAGGCACCTTTGAAAACCCCCCACCTCTAAAAATAACAGCACTAAAAATATCAGCCTTGAGAAACAGAAAAAGAAGAGATACCAAAGGGATCGCGTTTGGTAACTTAACTGAGCTGCCCAGCTTCAAAACTGTGACATGTGTACAACAAAATATCAAGTTTGACAAGCAATCTTTAAAGACATTGTTTAACAAAGGTTAGAGATTGTACACATATGATGACTTAAGTGCATCATCAACAACAATGAAAAGCCATCAACGTGGCACCTTTTTAAAGATTCCTTTAGGCAACACTGGGAAAAAAAATTAATGAAGTAGTTCTGTTTTCTTCTGAAGGAGCTATGTATGCTTTTCCACAAATGCCAACAAACACACCTCCTCTGCAGCTGATGCATCTCTGATGGCCTGCAGCAAGAATGTAATCTTGTTCTGACCCGGTATACTGTCATAGGTCTCCTGTAAACAGAATGGATAGCAAAAAGATTAAGACACTGAAAACTTAAAGATAGTTTTAAAAAGAATGATGACAAAGCAGAGGAAAAAATGGTTCAGGCTCAATGTACTTGCAGGGGGAAAAAAGCAAACTAGGCTTGTGACTGAAATGTTTTCTTCCTTTAAATCAAAACCACACTTACATACATTTATCTACATTTGAGACTTTATGACCCCAAATACAGCAAAGGCAGAAGGGGTCCCAAAGTGGCTTTCATTGATTGTTTCAAACCACATGAATTAAGTAGTCATATTTTGTAGTTGTAGATCACAAAATAGTTTTGAATTACTCCCTGATAATGAGAACAGACCAGTAACTACCCTGTGTGAGTCAGGAATTACGCCTGTAAAGAATTAGTCCCAATGACCAGTCCCTCATAAAGGGGGCAGTCTCTTTATAAAGAAAAGCGCTGACTTGCCAGCGAGGAGAGTGATTGGAAACGCCTCATCCAAAAGTCGGGTGCCTAATAAGTTGGCCTAAACAACAATAGTTAGCCGCGACAAAACATGGTGGGTCAAGTGAATAGGCAAGTCTGACTGAGCACCACACAAATCCATCTCCAAGAACAGCCGATCCGGCCAGAGGGTATGGCCTGATACGAATCCCTGTGAGACGTGGCTGAAATTGAGAAACTTTCCCTTTCATGCACAAATAAAAGGGGATTAACAGCCATGTAAAAACGAAGAGAAGGCCATCGGATAGCACTGCTAACGTTACGCCTGCTGAATGAACTTATGGATCACTTTAAACGGCAACATTACGACATATTTGGTTTGCATCGACAATATTATGACTGATAAGAGATTAGACAATCTTGTTTGACAGTTTTCGCAATCTTGTGTTGCTTGATAATGAAACGAGCAACACTGTAGCAGCTATTTAGCTTCGTGCTACTTCCTGGTCACTAAGCGAACCAACTACATATCTGATGAGTATTATTTTATCATTAAGAATCAACTGTGATATTTGATTTTATATTACAACGACTGTATGCGGCAAAGACAATCCCACACACGTATAAACACATAATGTCACAACTGCGTTGGGAATCTTAAAAAACACAGTGAGGCGAAATATCAATGCAACATGGAGGAGACAGTTAGCATTAGCCGGCAACAGCTCGTCATCGGCTTCACAATGCACGTGGGGTTGATGCGAATGCATAGTGCGCGCGCTACAAGATTGGGTAGCAAGGCTGTTAGTGTTTGCATAATCGTCCCAACACCCACCCAGGTTGCCACCTTATTAAACAGCTATATTATCTTCTCTCACCTCTGAATGTTTCCTGACATTGTTGTCAGGGCTCATCAGGTTACCCAGCAAAATGTAGAACTGCTGCTGTTCCGCCATTGCAGTGAGATCCAAAAAGACCAGCCAAAGGAACGAGCCGCGAGTTGAGCCCGGCAGACCGTGACTGGGTCACACACTATTCCTCACGTCCCATTGGTTTGGTTTACCAACTCATCCGGCCGCTGATTGGACCAGACACTAAGGAAAACCTACGTCATTGGTTCTTCCCGCTGTATTATCCAATAGTAAATTGCTAACGCGCGGGAATTTACGTATGCTTTACAAAAATAGAAACAATGCCTGAGCATTGGCTGTAGCGTAAAGTAACTTGGTTCGTATAAGTAATATGCTCACTTTTATTTTGGCATGACTGCCCTAAAATTAAACTTCCGTCGTTCTTTTTTTAATCAAGAGGTTACTTTTATGACTAACGACAATAGAAACCGGCTTCTTGATGTATAACTTTTTCTATTGATAGCCAGGCATATTTTAGCAGTGGAGGGATTCTAGGCTATTACGTTTTGTATCAGTATTGCCATACTATCAATTAATGATTTAAACATTCATTTATAAATTTTGTAACTAAATATTCCATTGGCTTCCACTGCGTAACTTTTACAATGTGCAGACATAATTATTTTTTTTTACCAAAAATACATCAGAAGTTAGATGCTGAAAATGTTTTTAATACAAAGCACCTCTTCTAAATCCCTACAAAAAAAGTTTGAAACCCTTTGTCCCTTTCATTTATACTAAAATATAAGGCATATTAGAGTTAAAAATATATATATATATATATTGTTAAAATAATCTTAGTCTGTTTGAAATGGGTTTTTTTTGTTTGTTTGTTTGTTTTTTACATTTACATATTCAAAAGCTATTTTGATACCAATGCATTAAATAAGGAAAAGTAGATGACATAAGTGAGGACTTGTTTATATTTTGGAAATTAAAATCACACAGAGTAAAAACTCTTTTAGGATTTTATTCATAAGTTTATGTTTCTCACCTTTATTAGATAAACACGGTATAACTGTATAACACCAACAAGAACAACTTTAAATTAATGGCTTTCAGAAGAACTTTTTCTACCAAATGTTTTGGGGGTATTTTTTTCCTTTTTCTTCTAGCAAATTGAAAGCTCATCAACAAATTTTTCTTCTGATGCAGCTTTGACGCATTTGGCCATTGTCTGGGATGCTCTGCTGATAGAATCTGTGTATATAGAGAGAATAAAGACTTAGAATATTAGCATTGATATTGGTATCATTTGTTTCATATTTCAATAAAATTTCAATTAACCCACCTGTCATGTAGAAGTCTTTTATTGTGAGTTGAGGCGGCACTAGGGGAGTTGCCAACAGGTCCTGATTCACTGCCTGTAACAAAGATATGAACCATATATTTTTTACTATACATTTTAAACTAGAACTGTTGTGTTAAAACAAGGAGTTTGTAGGTAAATTAGATATGAGGCTTTCTTGATGGGTTTTATTCTTCTCACTATTTTTGGTCAACCAGTATGGGGCAGAGAAAGTCTGAAAGATGTGTTCCTGGTTCTAAAATCTGTTATATTACTGACAGAACTGCACTTTACATCAAATTAAATGTGGTCACATTAGAATGTAATGAAGACTGCAAAAGTACCTTGGCAAGTTCATTTGCTTGTTTGAAGTAATTTGCCTCTTCTACATCATCATACCGGACCAGATTAGGGGACACTTCAGCTAATCTGGCTCGGACCTCTTCCAGAGAGTCGTAAGGCAGCGTCACACCAGCCAGCTGCAAATGAGCAAACAGTGTTATTAAAAATGAACAACCAGCATGCTGGCAGGTGTTGTTGACATTGCTTGCCTCAGAGATGGCTCTGATGATCTTCCAGTCATCTCTGGCCATTCCAGGGGGAGTAACGGCAACCCGGGTATGTTGACTCCTGCCCTCAGTGTTGACATATGTGCCGCACTTTTCAGTGTATGCCGCACCAGGTAAGACTATGTCGGCTATTGAAGCACCGACATCTCCGTGGTGACCTTGGGGGGGGAGACAGGTGGGTTAAGTTACACTGATAATGGTTTATAGCATTATACACACATTTATCGTATGCATGTATGAGCATGTATGAGCTGTTTTTGTATGTATACCAAGGTTATTATTGTTAACGAAAACAAACAAAATAACAAAAGCTAGAATTAAAAAAAAAAAACATTTCCGTTAACTGAAATAAGTAAAAATGACAATTAAAAGAAAAACAATAATTAACCAAAATGTTATTGTGTGTTAACAAATCTAAAATGAACTGAAATTATTAGTTAAAACCCCTTCGTTTTAGTCTATATCCATTTTGGATTGATATAAAATCAATTTATTTCATTCATGGAATTTTACTTAAGCTCGCGGCATTATATGGAACCACATGTCACTCTCGTCACTTCTCGTCTGTAGTCGGCTTTTCCTACTGCGGTCACGCCTTCTGCGCTTCGACAGAGCATGTGAAATTAAAAAAATAAATAAATAAAATAAAATAAAAATTCTACTTCAGGCTTCTTCTGCACATCCTCTTTTACTACTTCAGAAACTTTCAAGGATTTTTACTGTACCATTTTCTCACAAACACATCACAAATGCACCCACAATAAACAAACCATGGCCCCTTCCTCGAATTTAAAAATTCATATAAAATTCAAATCAAATCGTTTCCTACAAATTTCACCACATTCTAGTTAGACACATTCTCTTCTACTATTCTGGAGACTTTCTTTTCTCATATAACCAATGACACAATAGGTTTTAGATTTGTACAATGAGAAAGACAGTGACACTTTAGACACACGAACACAAGCTGTCAATGCAAAATGTGCAAACATATTTAACAGAATTTTTTATTATTATCTTTACTTATCTTTTACTGAGCATATCAACAAGATTTTTAAATATGTCATGTCAAGCAAATTATCTCAATTTGTGCAGCTTTCACAGTTCCATTCCTCTGCACTGCTGTTCAAAGCTTTCTGTGGGACAGACACACAATTTGGGTGGTACAAGTTGCGACACTGCACATCACCTCTCTATAGTGTGATGTCTTGCAGATGCAGTGAACCTCAACCTGAATCGAGGCCCTTTCAGGCTCATCTTGTGTGTGTAAATGGGAAGACTGGAGCCATTAACCCCAGCATCGAATACTAGTGTTCTAATAATACGAAGACATGAGGAATGGTTTCAAACCAGTGCAGAACACCTTGCACTCATTTTCAATTTAAAGTTGGTCAAAGAGGATGTGTAGAATTAGCCTGAAGTGAAATTTGTAGAAAACAATTTGATTTAGATTTTATATTAATAGTTGACCATTGGTTACGGATCATGGTTGATTTCGTAAGAGTTTGCTTAAAACAATTTCTTTTTTTCCATTAATTTTCTATACAGCCACTGCAGAAATGAATATGATTTGTAATCAGAGACTGGTTTTGCTCAAACGACTTTTAAGCCATTTTTTTTATCTTTAATTGGTAATAAAACAACAAGGTACTGGCAGCTGTCAAAAATCATCTGTATATCACCGAGTTTCAGAGTTGCACTTGAATGCACCATCAAAACGCTCACTCGCTTTACCGTACCAAGCGATGTAGACAAGCACTCAAAATTAAAGTGTAGATAGCGCGACTGTCTTTTCGAAGCGCAGATGGCGTGACCGCAGTCTTTTCGTCTGGTAAAATGGCAACAAAAGCGGGGAGAAAGTGATAGAGTCCCAAATGGCATCATTTTGAGTACGACAGGGAGACAGACAAAAGCAAGTGTCTTGTGGTTGAAAGTGGCTTTAAAATATGTGGAATACTTATCAAGGAAAAAAAACCCTACAAATCTAAAAGTCCATTTGAGAAACTCGCACAAAACTGCTAATTGCGAATACCTTGACAAGGTGGCCTCTCTGAGTAACGCCCTCGAAAGAGAAGCAACATGTCGGCCAGGTAGTAGCACCGTGAAGGAGGACTATTTTCATCAACGACCAAATTGTCGGAACACCACAAGCACGGAGATGCACTCGTAAATATATTTGCTGAGACATGGAAGGAATGTCGACAAGACTGTGTGACTCGATTGTCTTCAAAAAGTTTATCCTGTCACTCGAGCCAAAATTCAAATCACACGGTGCTGCACGAGTGAGTAACCTTATTCAAACGAAGAGGTAAAAGGCAAAGCACAAATTGAGAGAAATTATAAAGGACGCAAGGAGGGTGACCCCCTGTGTGGACGGTAGGATCAAGAGAGGATTAACAGCATCCTTCATGGGTGTGTCGGGGTGTTTTTATCATCCACCTGGGCGCCAGGTTTACCATGCTCTGCTTAACCTACACCGAATGGAGCACCCACACACTGGAAAGTCCATTGCTCACTCTATTGATGAGACATTAGAAGCATGGGGTACAGGAGAAAACAAGGCGCTCATTGTGACAGATAATGGTGCCAACATTGTTAAAGCTGTGCAGCTGCTTAGACTTGAATCAGAGTCGGAGGAGACAGACGAGGACGATGAGGACATTGAAGAGACTGGACACCTCAGTGAGTGTGGTTATACTGTCACACATATTAGTCTTATTGACTTTTTTTATGCCAATATAAAATGTAACAATGATGATCTGTTAAAACTTAAAATGTGTAATTGTCACATTGATATAATAGTTATTATTGGCAGCCCAAACCGCTTCTACGAGAAGAGGAAACCCACCGAACTCGAAAGGAGAGAGCCAGAATATGAGGTTCATAAATAGCCAATCCCTTTGGCTTCACCAAGTCACTGCTGGGGAAGAAGCGAGATGGCAAGCTGGTCTGCTCAAAAGGGGAGTCAGATCTCCACATGAAAAACACCTATAGCAACCCCAACAGACAGAGGGCCTATGTGACATCCTTGTAGACCCACCACTTTCTAACAAGAACTTTGACATCAGGGAACCACTCCTGAAGGAGGTCCAAGAGATCGCGAGAAAGACAAGATCTAGCTCAGCCCCTGGACCAAGCGGTGTTCTGTACATGATCTACACGCACTGCCCACTGCTACTCAAGCGACTCTGGAAAATCTTACGAGTCATCTGAAGAAGAGGGAAGGCGGCACAGCAGTGGAAATTTGCTGAAGGGGTCTGGATCCCGAAGGAGGAGGATTCAAAGAAGACCGACCAGTTCAGAGTGATTTTCCTGCTGAGCGTGGAAGGAAAGATCTTCTTCAGTGTGGTATCAAGACGGCTGTGTGATTTTCTTTCCAGGAACAACTAAAGTATCTTGACACGCCAGTGCAGAAGGGGGGGTGTCGCTGGAATGCCTCGGTGTATAGAACACACTGGAGTGGTGACGCAGCTCATTCGGGAAGCCTACGAGAACAAGGGAGACCTGACAGTCCTGTGGTTAGACCTAGCCAACGCGTACGGCTCCATCCCCCACAAGCTGGTCAAGACCACCATGACCAAGCACCATGTGCCACACCATGTTGCAGACCTGATCCTGAATTATTACAATCAGTTCAGGATGAGAGCCTCAGCAGGAGCAGTAACATCTGAGTGGCACAAGCCGGAGGTAGGGATAATTACAGGCTGCACCATCTCAGTAACCTTGTTCTCCCTTGCAATGAACGTGCTGGTGAAGTCGGTCGAGTCAGAGTGCCAGGGCCCCCAAACACAATCAGGGATCCGCCAGCCACCAATCAGGGCCTACATGGACGACCTGACAGTAACCACAGAGTCTGTGCCAGGAAGCAGATGGATCCTGCAAGGGCCGGAAAAGGTGAGAGAGGAAGTACGATCATCTGATCATCAGCTGTCGAGAGCAGGGCTGGAAGGCGAGGTGCCTGCCCATCGAAGCAGGCTTCAGAGGATTTGTGGGGTGCTCACTCCACAGAGCCCTGAGCGTACCGGGCATTACAGGAGGAAGACGGGGCAGAGCCGTTAAGAACATCACCGACGCTGCAGAGAAAGCGTTGAGATGGTTTTGGATCCGGAGAGAAGGTCCATGGGGCCAAGCTAATGCCACTTAAACACACACCACAGTCTGATCAACCGTGGTGGGGTCGCCTGGAAGAGGGTGTATGATGTTGAGAGACCCGAAAAACCCAAGGACACCAGGTTACATCACTGATGATGTGTTTAGGTGCATCACTAGATGTATGTAAGAACTATTATCATGGCATGATTTCATACCTAATATTGGGGTTGATTATAAATGTACAATATCAAATGTGTTATCCTGTGGAAACAAATAACAGTGTGGGAAATGAAGTATCATAAAACAAGTAGTGTTATCATCCCTGCTATGAAACCAACTTTTACTACAGGCAAAGTCCTAATTCATAAATAATTCTCTATTAATCTGTTCCATTCTTTTGTGTGTTTTACATTCGATGAAGATAAATTATCTATTTGTTTGTCTGCTCTCTAAGAACTTGACCTGCCAGATGATGAGAACAACAGGTTCCAGAGGATGCCATGCCTGGCTCACACCCTTCGGCTCACCATGAAAGATCTCATGAAGCACCCAAATGCTGACCAGCGCATATCAAGAGCAAGAAAGCTGGTACACACTGTGAGGAAATAGTCAGTGGCAAATGAAGCACTTATCAAAAAGTGTGGGAAACCTCTGGTCCGACATTGTGGCACACGTTGGAACAGCACTTTTGAGAAGGCTGCTGGAGCTCAGAATTGAACTTAACCAAGTACTTGAGGAGCTGGGCATGGACACATTTCTCACAAGCGATTGGGCCATGTTGGAGAACCTGGTCAAACTCCTCGAGCCCTTTGCCATTCACACTGACCAGCTTCAGAGGGACGGCCAGTCACTCTCAAAAGCAGTGCCATGCCTGCTCAGCCTTGAGGCACACCTGCTGACCACTACTGCTGCTGGGAAGCAGTTAGCTCAAGTACTGCTGAAGTCTTTGCGAGAACATTTTGCTGCCCTTCTCCGCCCTGATTCCACACTTTGATGCTACACCAGCAGCAGCCTGCCTACTGGATCCAAATGTTTCACTGATTCTTGGTTATTTTGATTTATACCATACAGAGACAGTCCTGTATTTAACCCACACACACTATTTACACACATTTTTGCACTTTAAGCTGCTATGCTGTGGACGGTCATGATTGTTGTGATTACTGAATACATTTTTTAAAATGTTATCTTTTGTTAAGTTTGATTCTTTTGTTCATTTGAATCATGCACCTAAAAAAATAACCCAAAGTATGAGAAACAAAAACTAATTGAAAAGAAACTAAAACTAATAAAAACTATCAAACCGCTCTAACTTAATTACAGGGGGAAAAAAAGTGAAAATGCAATAAAGTTCAACTGTAATGAAAAACCCAAAATTATTCTAACCTTGGTAGACGATGAGGCTGTTTTTAGGCAGGTCAGCTCTGGTAATGCAACCCGCATCGGCTCCTAGCAGAAAGAGGATTTTGGGGGGATTTTTCCTGATAGCGTCAACGCCAGCCTTGTAGCCCAGGTCCAATGCTGCCACCTGGCTGGCCACTCTATTCACAAAAAATATGAGTGGGGGATTAAAAAAACAAAACAAATAGGATGCCTTATATTACATTTTTAAACACATACACACGTGGCAAAAGAGGGGCAAAAATAATGAGAACAGTTCAAATTTTAACAAAATATCAAATTCGATCAGGGTATACCTTTGTAAGATGTTAAGGACTTTCCACCCCTGTTCCACATTACCACTGCTTCTGGCATTCTGAGCAATAGTAGAACTGACACTTAAAATGGCAGCTCCATCTTCTCTCTGAAGACAGCTGCTACCTACAACCACAACTGGTCGTTTCGCAGCTAAAAGAGCCTGAAGACAGGGGGGAAAAAAGATACATTCAAGTACAACCAAAGTGTGTCAAAATTCCTTCTCCAGCCTCTCTGCAACAATTAGAATGTGCATATTTACCTGACCGAAAGGGTGTGTGCCATTCGCCAGCTCCTTCAGTACTGACACATCCTCGCCGAGGTGCTCATAAGAGTAGCTCAGATCGACTTTATGACCAACCACAGCTACGTTCAGTTCATTGTGGAGCCAGCTGACAGAAAAGACAGAAAGACCATTCAGCTTAATTTTACATTCCTTTCGCTTTAATCCTGCATTACTACTTAGACAGCTGTAAGATTCTGCTATGTTTTCCTGTGTTGTATTTTATCTCTGAGTAATTTTTACTACCCCTCTGATGACAATTTACACATGCTTCACATTATATGATATAATACAGTCCTACACACTTTCCTTCTACTGTAAACTGTTCATTAGCTATGGACTAAGACGTGTAATCAGCATTGAAAAACACAGAAAAGTTATATGGATACAAACTATTAAATACGGTGTGTTCCAGATGTACTAGTGTTACATTCTAAAGACCAGGGGTGCCCAATACATTGATCGCAAAGGGAGTGCAGGTAGATTGCGTGACATCCATCTGCACCATGTTTGTCTTTCAATTGACATACAGGACAGCCAATCTGCCGTCTGGTCTTTAACCGCGCTAACTTCTGCTAAACTCTAGCAAGCTACAGAACCGGCACTGTCAGCTGTGCCCATCCCGGACTAAAAGCAAAGTTCTCTGTTAATTGTATTTGTGTTTAATTTTTTTCCCTCAGAGTAGCCGCCTTCTATTATTTCCATCTATTCTGAGCTACCAATCAATTAATCCAACCGAACGAAGGCAACGTGTTAGACAATTGGGGGGGTACCAAGTCAATACTCAGCGCAGCGTTGGGGGTATATACAGACTGGTCCACAACATTACAGTGGAAATACAATTTTATTTTTGAAGAAAGAATGATTGACGGAGCGGAAAGGAGCGAGCCGGGACAAGCGGCAGCGCCACACAGCGTCACTTCCATTAGAACCTTACAGTAACACTGGAGTTAACATCCATGCTGGGCCCTAGCACGGATGCTAACTCCAGTGTTCATTTGACATCAGCTGATGTTTCTAAAAGAAGTGGAGCTGCTTTCTGAACACCTCAGCACCCTTGAGTGAGTTGTGAGTTTAATAAATGAACACAGCACTACACTACTGTTTTTTGTTTTTCTTTAATATATATATTTAGGGATCAACTACCTCGTTAGATAAAATATCACAATACTCAAGGACTTGCCACAGAGCTGCTGTTCAGCCTGAGGCAGATAAATATAGTTTAAAAAAAATTGTGCCCAAATGAAAAAATCCAGTGCCCCCTCTTACTTGTTTCTGCAGCGGGGGTTTGAAGAATGTACAGAGTTGTATTGGGCAATGTGGGTTAATGCAGTTTCTTTCAGTTAAATGAAAAAAAAAATCAAAATTCAATTGAATCAAAAACATCAACCAACTGAGGGCCAGATTTAAAATAATTGTGTGTGTGTGTGTGTGTGTATGTGTGTGTGTGTGTGTGTGTGTGTGTGTGTGTGCAGGGGTGGACAAATATTACCTCTTGCGGATTCGGGCGTTGAAGAGTGGAGCTTCATAACGTGGGTTGGTTCCTATGAGCAGCAGTAGGTCACAGTCCTCAATGCCGGCAATACGCGAGTTCAGCAGGTAGTTGGACCGCAGGTCAGGGCTGCAGAGAGATCACATAGGCTTTTAACTAGAGAGTTTTAAAGCCTAGACTTACAATTCTTTTTCTAATGAGAATTAACTGTGTCTGTCATTTGTAGTATTGCTGATGATTTTGCTAGTACTGATAATCGGTGATAATAGGTGTTACAAATGTTACCCGTGAAGGCTTAAAAATCAAAAGTTAAAAATCATAGCTCATCTGGTTCATCTGTAGTGCTTAATTAGTCATTTTTCTACATGTTCTCGTGATGGTGCGTGTGTCTCTCTCCAAACAATAATGTGACTGCATCCCACACATTATAATCTTACCCTGCACCTGCCATTGGGAAGAGTTCCTCAGTGCAGAGGTTTTCCGAGTCAAGTCTGTTGAGGAGATCTTTGAGGCAGACCAGAGATTCAGCATCCACCATGCCTCCCGCAATGGCTGCTACTTCATTGCCCTGCACACCCTGCAGCTATACAACAAACAGAGGACACCCTTGAAGGCGATAATTCTCGTTAAACCAAAAAAATAATCATCACATTTGCAACAAAGACAAATAAAACATTTTCAACTGTTAGCATAACTTACTGCTCCGGCAAAACGGATGAGAGCGTCCTCCCAGGCTGCAGGTGCCAGCTGACCTGAAGCATCTTTAACCAATGGTTGAGTCAGTCTCTGTCTCTTCAGACCGTCATATGCAAACCTGAGAAGACAAACCTTTTTTTAAACGAATTAAATTAAAAAAAGGACAAATTTCAGTCAAAAACCAGCAAGTCATCAGTATTAAGAATATATAAGATGATACTGATGTAGTCATCAGGGTTAAGAATATATAAGAATACAGTCAAAATGTGTTACAAAGATGGTCAGAGCATGTCAAAAGTACATTTTTAGATCTACACATTGTAGATCTTTTGTAGGCAAAGGTCAAACAAGCATGGTTTTCCTCGACATCTGGTACTAGGATAGCGGCTCTTACTTATCATCTCGTTCCCCTAAAAGGTAGCCTATAAAGTGCTGTGGCAGCTCTCTATTGCAGACATCTGCAAAGTTAATAAAATAATCCACATCCACTTGTGTCGCACCACTGGATTTACCTGGTCTTGTCAGAAATCCATTCTTCATTGACGTCTTCATTCAGCCTGGGCAACACCCTCATCACCTCACCACCTCTTGTGCTCACCACAATATTACTGCCCACGGCATCCAACACGTCAATTGACAACGTTTTCCTGCAAAACAGCAGAAAATTGAGATAATGACATCCACACAAGGAGATCAAACTGAAAATAAGGTTATAAGTTAACCTAATGACTAATGCAACTGATTCAGTGAGATAACAGTATAGAAAAAGGTAAATAATGCCCACCTAGTCTCCCATGGTCTTGCGGTGAAAGCATAAGGTTTAGAGGTCAGTGCTCCTACAGGACAGACATCAATGACGTTTCCCGAGAGCTCCGACATGAACATTTTCTCCACATATGTGCCAATCTGCAAGTTGTTTCCTCTTCCTGTTGTTCCCAAGTCTTCAACACCGGCTATCTCGCTGGCAAACCTTCACAGAAACAAACCAAAACGGAACTAATTCAGCAAAATGGCCACTTCACTTAGGGTAATGGGTGAGTGTAACAGATGCCAAGAACAGTACTAGATAATTGCGTTTTTTTGTTGTTGTTTTTTTTTAATCACATTAACTTCAGTGCAATTAACAGAATTGAAAGACCTCACACATATTATAGAGCCATTACCTAGTACTGACAAACCAATATTATTGGCAGAAATATTGATTTCTTTTTTCTTTTGATGCACTTTTCAGATGTGGGAAAACACCATCTTTTGTTCGCAATTATCCTGGTCTTGGTCCTAAAGCGCCTTTACCCTAGATATCTTGGAGGACAGCATTCAATGAATTTTCATAAACAGTAACTTCTGTTTGTAATTAACTATTTCTGTGCTATACAGAGAGTTTTGCATATTTCAAAGTCTTTATTGATTTTTTTTTGTTACATTTACATTAAATAAGTTGACAATATACCATTTACTTAGAGTAATGAATAGCATATTATCAATGAGATGCTATAACAACTAGAAAAGCACTTGGAGAGAGTGCAGACCTCTACCATATGATATGGTATCATCGATATGATATTTAGTCCTAGCACTATTGCTGAAAGGTATGAATGTTTATTGTACTCTCACCGAACACAGCGCGTACACTGGATGCAACGTGTCATAATGGTTTTGATGAGTGGCCCAATATTTTTGTCCTCCACTGCTCTTTTTTCCTCTGACAAACGGCTGCGGTCAGACCCAAACTGCATGGATTGATCCTGAAAACCAAAAGCTATTAGACATGGAAGCATCTTTGCATATAAACCGATCAAATTGTGCAAAACTTTCATGAATGTGCTTGTAACCATCGTTGAAAAGAATCTAAAAAAGGCTCAGGGGGGGGACCCGTAAAGAACCTCTGCAAGGAACTGAGCAAAGTCACGTATTCTACTTAGCGGGATGCCTGGGGCACTGGCATGGAGGAACATGATTATGGAGCTGGGATTGAAGCTGTGCGCATCTACCTGAAGATCACATTCACCTCCCTGATCACAAATGGGGCAATCCAGTGGGTGATTGGCCAACAGGAACTCCATCACTCCCTCTCTGCAATATAAGCACAGGCAATTAGAACATCATTCTAAGCAATACCATAAATAATTTTCTAATCATATTTGATAGTGTTGTTTTATTTATTTATATTTACCTGGCTTTGCGTGTCTTTTCAGAGTTGGTGAGAATGTTCCACCCCTTCATGACGGGCATGGCACAGGCTGCCACGGGCTTAGGAACATGCGACAACAACCATCAAACAATAATACTGGAAGCAATTACAGCAATTTCTGTCTAATTGTGCTATGCTTTGTTCTGCGCACTATTGAAACGAAGCTGCTGCTCTGTGGCAGATTCACCAGTTATTAGAGCTTCGGTCAATGACCATGAAAAAATAGAAAACATTTACTCCGAATAAAAAGACAAGATTACGCAAAAGCCCAAAAAAAAGAAAGGAATTAAGTCAGAAAATAGGAATTATTACACTGAAAAACCATTTTTAGGAAAAAACCCGTGTTGTTAAGTTTTTATCAAGTGAAGCAAAACATTTCTGGGGAAAAAACAGATATATTTATTTATTTAATTCAGTGATATTCGTTGACATTTTAATCTGTACAGAATATGTGTTTGCCTGTGCTTAATGACCAGTTTTATTGTTTAATCATTATTTTTTAATTTAAGATTTTGCTGTGCTGCAAAACGAATCCACACTGACTCTAACTTGCGTACACGATGTCAAACCTGATATGAGTGGATGATGCTCACATTCAGATTGACAAATGCCGAGCCTTGCGTGAAAATATCCGTGCGCAGTTTTCTGCCATACGTATGGTTTATAAATGAGGGTTGTTGTCATTTTGATGACACAATCTTTGCTAGAAAGTGGTTCTAATGGACAGTACAAAAGTGTTTAAAATGGCAACTGACTCTGAAAACTGATTTTGATGTTAAAATTCTTCACAATTTGGCTCAGATTTTCATATTGAGTGTAAGATTTGCTATCCATGGTAACATGACACATGAAAAGGGAATATTATACAGCACTGTCTAGGTTTACATGAAAATAAATGTTTCACTGTTACCTTGGGAGCTTTTTCAATCTCCACCAAACACATGCGGCAGTTTCCTGCCACCGACAGGCGCTCATGGTAGCAGAATCTGGGGATTTGGATTCCTGCCTTTTCACAGGCCTAGAGCAGTCATTAAATAAGCATCGGGTAACAGGAAGCATAAAAAAAGGTTTTATTTGCAACCACTGATCCATCTATCATTATCCATTTATTATTAAATTCGTTGAGGAAAAAGGCTAGCAACTTTAATTTCACAAATTCACAACATTCACAAATAAAAACACAATACTGATAAAACATTGTGCCATTTTCTCACCTGCAGCACAGTGGTTCCAGGCTCCACCTCCACAGGTTTTCCATCCACAAACACTTCCACCATGTTGCTGGCAGCCCGCACTACTATTCAGAAAGAAAATATACAAAAAGAACATATTTTCTTCGGATGAACCATGACAAATTAATCTAATAATACTATATACACTTGTTATTAAAAGCAGGATGTAGACATAAATTTAAAAAAATTGTAACATTAGTAAATCTATTACATGTTTGAGAAAATATGACAGTTATAAATGAAGAAAAGAATATTTTTAAAAAGTAATTAATATTACCTGTGGTGGAGGGAGCCAAGCTGCCTTTTGCTGCCCTGGCCACAGTCCGGCCTACAAGCGGCAGTCGCAACATGACTCTGTAAGTGAGAAAGCAGATAAAATATGTTGTGACAGCTTGAATTACTTTAATTCTTTTATTCAATTTTTCTGTTCTGCAGAGAACTCATGCCTTCCGTTTTAGGACTGCATTCAAAATGGGCTTATTTTTTGCCGATACATAACTAAATGCGTTTTTAATAAGCTGTCTAAAAAATGCAATTATATTTACAAGTGTTAAATTGGCATAAATTATGCCAGCAACTATTAATATTGCACAAACAATTGATCATACATTAAAACTTTATTGTTCAGTCCGATGCAGTCTACAGCAAAGTACCAGTAAATTGAAATGCTGATAGAATCCTGATTGTAAAATTGTGCATTGTTTTAAATATTTACTCATGACACCTTTTACCATCTTTAGCGTTCCCTCGGAATATTATAGGACTTTTCACATTAAAATCGTATTACGATATCTATTATGAATGCAATTAGTTTGTCCACGTAAATGTAGTAACCATGTTATACACACCATGTATCTATTATAAAGCTGCCGGGATCAAATACAGACCGATTATAGCAATTATATGCAAGAAATTAATGTACACGCTTCCAAATGCGGCTCATGCACAAAAGTGCAAGAGTACGGTCTAGAGCCAATACCATAAGAATGTTAACTGAGGCTCCTTGACTCCAGGCTAACAGGGTTAGCTTACAGCTATTAACTGGTACTCAAGGGCACGGGGACTGCAATGTTATGTGGCTGATAATGACCACGCTGAGGTTAAAAGCTTCCTTACCGTTGGACGTGCAATTAAATGACACATTGATGCAAATCGTTGAACGTGTAAGATGTATTTAACGTTCTTACCTTGACTATGGATAGGGATATTTTTCAACCACCTATGAGACTGCTGTGAAGTAGAACTTCTTCGTGGGAATTATTATGGCAGCCAAAAACCCTTTTGTTGCAACACCGCCCCCTCAGGTTAAAACAATTAAACCTCACAATGCATAAATTTTTTCTTAAGACAATTTAATTTACTCAACTATATTGTGACATCAGCCATTGGCAGTTTCAAATTTGTACCAGAGCATAGCACATTTCATCAGCAAATAATTAAGGGTTCTTGTGATAATAACTTCTTTATTACTAATTTTATTTATTTATATGAAATGCAACGATATTCTATATCTTATATCACCTGACACAGACAATACTAAACTATATTATGGACTAGCCTAAGTAAGTTCAGCCTCAATATGACCTGTAAAGCAACAAAACGTTGTGGACAATTGTGAGTGTTATTTTTAACATTTTTGTCTTTTTGTTGTTATTTTTCTTTCTCAAATCATAGTTTAAAGGGTAATAAATGCTAAAAGAATTGTGTTTATGTTGGGCTCCCTAATGTATTTTTATTAGGTTTTTCCATGTCTATTTGCAGGTTCTCAGGTAACAATCACATGTCATTCAGCATAATCTGATTCTGACAGAAATCTGCAGAAAATAGAACACTGGAGTATGTTGTTATACATCAGAATGATCTGTTTTCTGTTGTCACTTTTATTATCCTGTGTTGTGTGTTGTTGCCATGAATATGATCAGTCCGTTTAGTTCTGTCCAATCAATTATTTAGTCAGTCAGTGGAAAGGATGGTCTCATATATCTTCTGACATAAACCTTTGGAGGTCAGTTCTAACAAGGAGCAAAAATACAACTCCACAACTTCTCCAAACTCCTGCTTTCTTCTACATGTTTCTTCCACACATTATAATATTCTCTGGTATCACCAGTTTCTTAGACTCCAAGGACAGACAGAGGCTTTACCAAAGTACTTCTCAAATTAGCTTGTTTTTTGTTTGTTTTGTTTTTTTGTTTGTTTTTTTCAGCAAAAGGAGTTTTGGTAATTAATCAGCCATCATGCGTTATATACAAATTGTCTAGTAGAATATGTGGTATACAAACCTTCTGATGAGGCCTATAACGCACCCTCCACTTTAGGTCACGCTGTCATTCTGAGACTTTTCCTGCCATTTCCATTTCTTAAGACGTCTTAACATCAAGTCATTTTGGATAAGAGGATCAAACTAAAACGATAACCATGAGCTGTGATATCATGTTGATGGTATGAGGTGTATTAAGTATGAAGTTACTGAAGGCCTAGGCGTGAAATGCATATCCCTCCACTGGAAATTAGTTAACAGACAAGAAAGCAAAAGAGGCAACAAAGTTTATTAACATTGATTTAGTAATTAATTTCAGGAAAACAGAAGTGAGGGATATTGTTAAACAGAGAACAAAGGAAAGATGGCAGCAGCAGTGGGAGGAAGAGAGGAAAGGAAGGTGGTATTACAGAATACAAAGGAAAGTTGAGGAAATGATGAGAGTAGGAAGAAACAGAAATGAAGAAAGAATAATATCAAGAATGAGATTTGGACACACAGGGCTGAACAGTGCATTATTCAAGATAGGAAAACATGCAACAGGTACGTGTAGTTGCTTGAAATTTGAAACAGGGGCGCATATTTTATTTGAGTGTGAGAAATATGAGGCAGAAAGAATGAATTTGATCAGGAAACTTAAAAGTACTAAAAATAGACTTAATGCAGAAATTTTGAGACTGGAAGTCAGAAAGAAAGGAATTTCAAATAGTAGTAGCTAAGAGAAATAAAAGCTCTGAGCAGGATATCGACACCTTTTTTATTATTAAGATTGAGTATCAGGATCCATACTCCACATCAGTTGGTGGCGGTAATGCACCAATTCGTTGCTTGACAACCGTCAAGAAATCCCACAAAAGAAGAAGAAGAAGCAGAAGGAGGAGGAGCAGCAGCAGCAACAGCAGCAGCAGCAGCAGCAGCAGCAGCAGCAACAACAACAACAACAACAACAACAACAACAGCAGCAGCAACAGTAACAGCAGCAACCGCAACCGCAACCGCAGCTGTCGCCGACTTTTCGATCTTCGCTCAAGGGCCGGGTTACTGATTGCGTATGACCTGAGTGGAAGAGGCTACACGCTGGACTTTGCTCATAAGTATTCCGCGATATTTTTACCCTTGTGGCATTGACAGAAGAAAAGAAAGGTGAGTGTGGGTTTGGGTAAACCTAGTAAATAAAGTAGTAACAAATTGCACGAACAATTTGTAGCAATTGGCGTAATGTAATGCTAAAGCAAAGTAGTTTTTTACTAGCTTGGCGGGTAATATACAGAATCCCACTTGTGTGTTTATCTCTGTCACCCCATGTTAGTGTTGTTGCACCTTTTTTTTTCTCTCTCTACAAGGAAGTCATAAATTTGCTGTGACATACGTTTTTATATGTCCGCTGCCTCAACACTCTTATCTCTCTCTGAATGGCTTGCGGGTTTCTGGAAGTGAGCAGATAGGAAACCTTAATTTCTGTTTAGTTTTGATATATAGAAAAACTAATTCTCATACACTACATAAGTTATAGATTTCCTTCTCTTTGCGTGTTTATTAGTCGTTACAGTCTATAAACGCCATTACAGCTTAAACATATTGAAACATGTTGCTACCTTCTTTCTTAAAAACCGATTTTTAATTGTAAATGTTGATGTCTGTCATGCAATGTGTTGTACATTGTGATGAGGTGCAAAAGGTTTTTGATTTTGCTGTTATTATTTATATAGAACAACATCAATCATTTATATTTTTTATGCAGCACCAACATGGTCACAGAGGGAGACCCCACAGCCTTAGCCAAAGTTCTTCATCTTCTAGTGCTCTCATTCTCCTGGGGAATGCAGGTCTGGGTTACCTTCATCGCAGGTACAACCTAAAATCACGACTGCACAACGTGCATTACTCATTCAGCTCACCTTTCTGATCACTCTTTGTGATCTCTTATTATTTGCTTTTAGGTTTCGTGCTGGTCCAGCAGGTTACTTTACACACCTTTGGCCTAGTGCAGAGTAAACTCTTCCCTGTTTATTTCTACTGTCAGATGGGTAGCACTGTTATCAGCCTGGCTTTGTATGCTGTGTACCATCCTAGAGAGCTGCTCGATGGCCATGAAAGTGTGCAGGTTAGGTAGCGAACATACATAGTTTAATCTACTTAAAAATGCAATTATTATTTACAAGTAAATCATTACCATAATTTTTCTTTTCTTGCAGATGGCTCTATACTTTGTGGCCCTGATCATGGCTTGTCTGAATGCCCAGTGGTTTGGTCCATCAGTCACTGAGCTGATGCTACAAAAGATGGAGTTAGAGAAGGGTCATGGCCTGGGAAACCAGATTGGCCGGAACAGCCAGAGGGAAGCGTATGCGAAGCTCAGAGAGCAAGACCCTAAGTACAGAGGGTATAGGAGCTCATTTGGCCGTTACCATGGCCTGTCTAGCCTTTGCAACCTGTTAGGCTTCTTGTGCACCACAACTAATTTGGTTTACACAGCTCTTAATCTGTCTAATATTTAGATAAGGAGATGATGTCAGCTCTTGTCATTACATTTTGAGCTATATGCCAAAAAATATGTGATTTTTTGTTTTTTGTGTGTGCAGAATTTACATGATTGTCAGTACTGATAAGTGTTTTTATGAATGACTTTAATTACAAATAATGTTCCACAGAATCCACAAAATTTTAAGACAACAATAAGCCCCATTTTGTCTTGTAAGGCTTAACACTGTCTCAAACAAATAAGATTTATTTTTGCTTCTTCTTATATATAAAGTAATATATATTTTAATCATTTGATTGAATAACTAACTACAATCTGTTGAGAATATAATTTATTAAAAAAGACATGATAAATGTTTATCATTTGCGAGCATTTTTTTGCCGCCAGCAGGGGGTGATTTTTGGAATAAACCAAATTATAAAAATTGGCTGGAGCGTTTACTATTGGAGCATAATGCATATCATATTAAAATTATATCCGGCACTTTCATTAAATTATATTGCTCTCCAAGGAAAGAGTTTTGGTTTTATTTTTTTCTTACCAAAAAGTATTGAAAGTAGCTGTATTCTCATTGATGCGTGAATACTAATGCTGAATCTGTATTTTAATAAGTAAGATTGAGGTTGTACATGTTAATCTACTTCACTTACTAATTTGACTAACAGGACGGTAGATGTTCTTACACCATTATAATGTTTAATTAAGAAATAAAAATGTAACCTTCTTAATACAATCTCTGGTGGTTTTGAGTGTAATACTTCTTGACAGGTTAGGTGAACTGGTAATAGTGGGACAGAGGCTAAATAGACTCATTACAGCATTAAAGTGTTATCACTGGTTTGATCTGTCCTGTGAGCATGAAAAAAAACAAAACAAAACGTCTCCTGTGCAGACTAAAACATGAGGAAGTAGAGGAAAAGGTGTGTGAGACTTTCTCCAATCACCTTTCCAGTCACTCCTGTCCAACCCAAGGAAATTAATATTACTAACAATGGCAGCTGCCAGTAAAACTGCACTATTACCTCAACATATTTCCAGTTTTAATTATTTCAGCTAGATGGCTATAAATCACAATGGATATAATTCAAAATATTGATAAATAATACAAATGTTCATAGTTTATGCTAAGGTGAGCATTAAAAATGAATTTTAAATATAAACTTTAGTTATAGCATCTCTATTAGGACTACAAAGACATACAATTTAAATTTGGTGAAGAAATTAAACTCATCAGTTAACCAAATTTCCAGCATTATTTGGAAGAAGAAAGCTGTCAGTGGCACTGGCAGATTCACAGCTTCCGTAGGCTCAGAGAAAATACCTTTTGGACAGTCAGAACGAAATATTTTGAAACTAGGCTGCAGTTGAAAGACAGTCAATAAGGCTGTGCTGCCTGGAAGGTTGTTTTCTAACAGATCCATGCTAGCTTTTCTTGTTTTCAATCGTTCTGTTTTGTTAGGCTAATCAGCTACTGGTTGTTGCTCTGTTTTGTAAAATTTAAATGAGTGTATACTTTTTCCATCTAAACCTTTCTTTGATGTCACTAATAAAAAAAGAAACAAACAAACAGATATAGGAATGGGGCTTACATATATGAAAATTTTAAACGTACACATTTATTCTTAACTTCCACAACGTTAGCGCTGGCGCGCGCACACACCTGTTGCTGGGTGTGGGGACTGCGCGCGCGCGTGTATGCGCGTGTGCAGTAGATAACCCTGTCCCCGAGCGCTGGAGGAGGTTGTTACAGTTTTTCCGAGCGTATGAAAGCGGTTTCTTTCTTCTTTTTTTTTTTTTCTTTTTTCTTTTTTCCCAGGGCTCCAGCAGCAGCCCTCCGTAGCCAGACTTCCTTTTAGTCCGCAAGCGAATATCCGGGACATAAGGTAGAGAATACAGGAGGCGGTCTGGTGCTGGAGCTGGGAAGGATAAGGTGTTTGTTCTGCGGTTTTCCGGCATCTGTGTCACTGTCGCAAAAGGAACCAGGTTTGGACATTTGCTGTTCTTCCTTAAGGAGGTGAGTTTGCTTAAGTTTTCCGTGCTCGGATGTTTTGGGGTTGTTTTTTTTAACTTCCTTTTGTGTCTGGTGCGAACAAAGTTTGTTTTCATGTCTGCTAACAGGTTTTCCTCTTCCAATTTACTTTTTGCCTGCTGGTGTAACTCAAGCATATTTGCAGTGGTGGGGGTGGGGGGTGGGGGGTGGTCCAATGGGCTCTCGCGAACGTTTTGCGCTTCGGCCGCGTCCTCGAAAGATGTGACAGCTGGAAACTAATCGATCTGCGCCCGGTCATTTCCTGCGGGCCAGGCAGCAAGCTGCTGGTTCCAGCAAACAGTGCTGGATGAGAGCATCAGAATCATTCACTGTCCTGTCCTTTTGTTTCGCTCGACATCGACATATCGCTTTTCTCCTGTTTTCATCCATGTAGCCTCCCAAACTGTTTTTTTAAAATCTCAGTCTAGATAGCAGTCTAGTCAGTCTTTAATTTTTTTTAATGGCTAATATTGCCTTTGCCAGAATGAAATTCTTAGTATATATATATATATATATATA
>BJFM01001933.1:32945-48175 GCA_016586285.1 Arothron firmamentum | reverse complement strand
TGTGTGTGTGTGTGTGTGTGTGTTTTCATAGCTGTTGTTCCTTCCAATGTAGAGGTAGCATTTTATTAAAATTTAAAAACTGATTAATTACCAGCGAGAGTGTGCGAGACAGAGCACGTGGATAATATGATTACGCAGTCCGTATTTTAAAGAGCCCATAGAGTAACAAAATGAGCAAACCAAGGAAGTAAGCAGTACACAATAAAATGTGAAAAATGTTTAAAGACTCTTAGTCTTTTCAGTTTATTCGCTTAGAAGAGAATGGTTTGAGAGGTACTGAAGGACGTTCTTGAAGAAACCAAACATTTGTAAGCGAATATGGCAACTACGGAAAATGGTAAGGGACACTAAGCGTGGTCCCCCAGTAAATTTTCGATAATCCCGCGCGCCTGGCACAGCAAATTCTGCAAACACCTGTATATGGTATCTATTTTGCGCTATTGAACAGTAAATGATGATTTAGTATATCTACAGAAATGCTTCTTATAGTTTAGCTTGTATGATAAGTAGCTACTTCTTGTGCTATGTTTGCATCCATGTGATATGATAAAGGCTATTTTAGCAAGCTAATGGACATGTATAAAGACTTGCAGAGAGCTCGCCTTGGCAGTTGGTAAGCTAGTTTGCTTACTTACAGCTTTTAATTCTCAAACGGCATATGATCCTAACATGGACGACTTGGTGAGCGCAGCTAAGACGAAGGTAAATAACTTTCTAATTTCAATCCTGACCATTCTTTGTTACGTTAGCAATCGTGCGGTTGTTATTGTGTTTACATTCTACGCTAAGTGCTGCTAGCAAGCTAACCATGGTAGTGCCCCAGGACAACGTTGCAGGACTGCTTGCGCGCATATTTTAAGTTACTTTAAATAAACACAGTGGTGTGTTAATATATGTTAATATATTAAAGAGAAGTAGGTCATTGTATTGTAATACAGTCCTGACTGCCATTTCATTCAAACTACAATAAAAGTTCTATTGCGCTACTAATTGTTTTAACCACAACCACAACAAAAATCTTGATTTTAATTTTAAAGCATCACATTTTCTAGAGTCCCCATTTATCAGCAATTAAATAGTAGTACAGCACACAACCTTTGCGTACAATTACAACTCACATTTGTGTTTAATAGCTTTAAATTTAAAATCTGCCTGACTTTTCAGTCAACAGCACGGTTGTTACCTGCGTCAGTCAGTGTAATATTATTTTTGTATATTTATAGTGTCCAGCACAGAGAAAGAATGAAACCAGGTACAGATATTTTTGGGAGGGTTGGTGCTTAAGTTGACTTGGCTTATACTTATGTCGCAATGTACGTAATGTAAGAATGAATGTAATTTTAATTTAAAAAGTCAAAAGTGTAAATTGGATTACAAATCAGTTAAACAATTTTACCTTTATGCTGCGTTATGTTGTGTTTTTTTTCTATAAAAATATTTTTTTAATCATTTTTTGCACAGTTTCTGTTTTTTTTTTTAATTAAAAAACGAAATGCTCGTATTTGTTCGGTGTTAACGGATGATTGTCTTTGCAGGAAGAGGACAGAAAAGCTGGCGATCCAGATGTTTCTTGTCCAGAAGCCTTGGATGATGGAGACTCAAAATCCGTGCACATATATTCTACCAGGCAGTTAAAATATGGACACAATGATAATGATGCTGTTGAAGAAAAACAAAGAAAGTTTGAGGCTCTCATCCCTTGTCGTATAACTCCTCTCAATTCGTTTTCTTCAGTGGCACCTTTCTCCAAAAAAGTCTCCATTGGAAACACGGTTCAAGATAGTGAGGCGAATGGCACATCAGAGTCAGGAAAAAAAGTTGCTGGAGTAAGAACAGAAGAAAGGTCAAGGTCGAATGTAGAAAGTGTGTCCTCTTTGAAAATTTCAGAGCAAAGTACTCCAGAGCCTGACTTGAGGAAAAATGAGGAGACGGAGGATGACAAGACGTCTGATCAGAGGAAGGAAATGGTGGACACGGATGCTAAGGCAGGCCTAGATATTCTTACAGTGCCAGAAAATGCACCAGTAGCTTGTAACACAAAGAACTCCGCAGAAGATGATCTAGATGAGATGATGGACATTGGCACTGTAGATCAGGTTGATCAAGAAGCCCAGATGAAAGGAGAAGATCCACTGAATTTGGACACTACCTGTTCACCTGCCTCTTTTAATAGAGGTAAACTACACTTCATTGTATGTCAAACAGCCAAATATTAAAACTAAACTGGTCTTCCTGTACTGACAATTGAGAATGTTTAGGAGTTATTGATAGCTCTTTCTGCTCAACTTCATTGATTTTCATGAAAATGGATGTTTTTCAGATTTACTAAAAAAGAAAAACTGCTGCATTGACTAAAGTCTTCAGATGTTATACTTACTCGTCACTATTTGTACTAGTTGAAGGAAGTCCACATAAAAAAACATATAATCAAAGATCACATGGTGATGGAACATACAGAACAAAAAATTGTGGGCCCTTTAAATGTTGTTGCCTAGATATTTATTGAAATTTGTTCTCATGTTACTTGTGATTTTGTAGGAAAGGAGCCATCATGTACAACCACTAAGGAGAACGAGAGGAAAACTGTTCAACTAGGTGTTGTAAGTACACATAATGGTATTAATAGTATTTTCTATATCATCAAATCTTGTAGGTGATACAGGTATTGTTTTATAAATTATCCCCCCCCCCCCCCCCAGTATGATTGTTTTTACTGTAATGTTTACTGTGGAATGCAATGGTCTGGGTAGGGGAAGAGGAAATTATTTTAAAGTTAAACAACAAACACTTTCAGCATTTTAAGTAGTATCTGTTTATTATTTTTCTGTTGTATTATAATACACTAAAAAGGGGGCTGCAATAATCTGTGAAAGATGCAGATCCCAGGAGATTTGAGTGCTCAGATATCTCTTAACAAGGATATCAGACCTTAGGTTGCCTTTTAGGGTCATGGTTCATTTATAGTCATTGTTGGGAAAAGCCATGTGATGTAAATTTCAAAGCTTCATAGATACCCAGACTCCTCTAATGCTGTCTCAACAATCAGCAGCCTTGCGTTCCTCTAAGCACTAGGAAAGTTCTGATTGACGCCCACAAAAGAGGATACATTTAGTTCTGCCTGTTGTAGGAAACGATACAGGCTGAAACCAGATCATCTCCCTCACCACCCTTGGTCAAAGTTAAGGACGAACCTGCGGATGAGGACTACAATGGAGCATTAACATCAACATCATCTACAGCCAGTGTGAAAGATGAACCTAATGGTACAAGGGTAAAGCAGTAATCTTTTATTTGCACGACCTGTTAAACATGACATGATGACAGTGCTGCGGTTGACTTACAGGACCATAATAAATACTGTAAACATGTATAACATCTGTACTTGCATTCTAAAACAGTTATGGTCTTTGTGAATCTCTAGTCATTGACATAACTTGGAATATTTGCATAAATTCATGGTCATAATTGGGTAATATGAGACTTAAGAGTCAGGATTTGATGAGTTAAACTCAGCACTGAAATCCGCCCATTATCATTCTGCTTTTTGACAGGATTTGAGGATCGGGTCTGTTTCCTCTGCGACCCCGGCTGCAGAAGCACAAAAGTTGCCTGGTGTTAATCACTTGTCAGGACAGATGTTCTGTTCCCACTGCAAGAAAGCTCTGGTGAGAGGTCAGAGAGCTTTTCAGAGAACAGGCTCTCCGGCGCTCTTCTGCTCCACCAGCTGTCTCACCACTTTTCTCCCAGTAAAAAGACCTTGTACAGTCTGCCAAAACTGCCGCAAGTGAGTTATGTTTCAGTATATTATTATATATATATAGTATATTTCAAAATATTAACCTAACATGGAAAATTGCACTATGTTTATTTTTATTCACTATGTTGTTGTTTTTTTATTTAGACTCTTTATGTATATTTATGTTTATTCTTACAAGTTGAATGGATTCATTTTACTGGCCCAAATGGGCTATTGCTGGATTCACGTTAGCGATACTATTCTTTTCTGTCAGGTTGATTTTTCGACCCCAGGACATCATTCTGGCTCCAGCTGGGAAAGACACTCTAAAGGAGTTTTGCAGTCAGAGCTGCTTGACCAGCTTCAATGACAAAAACAACGACGCCACACAAAAACCATCACAAACTGTGGGAGCACAGTCGCTGTGCACCATGTGCTCCAGATGCTGCACTGTAAGTACAATAGAACAGTTCTGCAGCTATATTTTCTGACATTATTTTTTACTTTTACTGTTCACAAAAACAGTAGGTTTCTCATGTCACCCCGATTCTGATAACATAGTGAGATATGTCAGCCTATGGGAAAGCGCTCTCAGCGATAAGCAGGGCTTAACACCTTTGGCTTATATGATGGGTTTGGGACAAGGAACACCTTGTTAAAACCTGGGTAAAAACGTAAGCAGGGCAGGAGGAACTGAGAGAGCCTGCATTTCACCGACCTGCTTAGCTGTGGATAGAGCTGCTTTGTGGAAAGAGAAGATACTCGTCTATGTAGGAGTGACTCCTCAGACCGGAATCTCTCAGAGGGTTCAGGACTCTCTCCACAAATTTCCTGAACACTATCGGAGCCAGAGAAAGCTTTTAATTACCCGTAATCCATTATTTAGGTTTTTACCTATTAATTGAGCAGATATTCCAAAGGAAGAAGTAGCATTTAGTTGTAGTACTGTACTTTTTCCCCCCCCAATGTTTGAAATACAAAAACAAACAAACAAACAAAATTTTTTCCCAATGTCATTTGAAATAACAAAATCAATACTGCATTTTTCTCAGAAGAATGAGTCTCTAATATAATATAATGTCCTTTCGCCATTTCTTGTCCAGAGCAAGCACGACGTGACCATGAACGGAACGGTGCATAAAATGTGCAGCGACGCGTGTTTTAAACATTTCCGTACAGCAAAGAAGCTCTCAATTTCCTGCTGTGCAACCTGTGGCAACTACTGCCACAACAGACCACTGCTGCTGCAGATGGATGGTAGCAGTCCAATTCTGTGTAACGCAGAGTGTCTGGCTAAGTATAAACAGGTACAAAAGTTAAAGAACAAATGATATGCTAATGTTTCAGGTTTTAGGGAATGGGAGGCTAAAAAAGACCAGTGTGGTACATATTTTTAACTAAAGGAAATGTTCTTTCTTTAATAGAATACCAAGGTTAGCCAACCTTGTTCATTGTGTCAGACTGTCAGAATGCTGGAAGATATGATTGACAACAAAAATGAGGATGATTCAGTGAAACTCTTCTGTAGCAGCAGCTGTGTGATGGCACATAAGGTCAAGACTGCCAGTGCTTCAGGTATGAGATATTAAGTGTTCTGGATTTACTGTTAATCCTGCAATTTTGGGTTTGTTTTCAGATTAATGTTTTTTTTTTTGTTTTTTGTTTTTTTAATAGGTGCAAGGATAAATTGTGACAACTGTGGGGAAAACAGAGTCCCAGCCTGTCACCTGGCCATGTCAGACACCTCCATCAGGAACTTTTGCACATTGTCTTGTGTCACAACTTTTCAGGTGATGACCTTTTTTTTTTTTTAAATTTTTTTTTCCACTCTAGGATGCTACTACACACTCTGGCCACAAAATACTGGTTACATTTTTGAGCGGTGTCTTCATATGAATGATAAAACTTAGAGAAGAAAGTGCCATTCTTTATCTCCTTAACTTTCCCTCTTCGCTCGGACTCAAACAAGAGTTTAAGCTGTTGAAAACACTGCTTGCATTATATTTTGAAGAATGTACAGAGACAGAATCATTTCAGAGAGAACCACAAGGGTTTTCCCCAACTCTTATGAATTTTAGGCCCCATGTGGATTAAGTGTAGCCATTGTGTTGAATATTGAATTGAATGGCTGCAGTTCTCAGGTGACTGGTCTTATTTACTTCTTTTTGTTTTTTTGACCACAGGAGAAGGTTAGAAACTCTCAGAAACAGGAGATTTTTTGTACCATATTACCAATTGAATCCAGCCAATGTCAGAGCACCATTCCCATCCAGCCCCGGCGGGATTTGTCCAAACAACCTCAGAAACTCAGCTGCTTCCAGTGCAGTTGCCACATAACCTCTAAACCAGAAGTCATCCAACTCAAGGTAATATGTGTGCAAAGGAATGACTTTACCTCCACTCCACAGCTGTTTTTGTTCTATTGGATATATTATATGGAGCATTTAGTGACATATTGTGTTCTATTTTAATAGGCTTTAGTTTCTCATAATATCAGCTTGTGTGTGTACAAATGCTCCTGTTTTATATGCTATTAAAGTGGCCGTTTGTATGCTCATTATGTGAGTAGTTACTTTTATAGAGAACTTAAGGTCGTATTTTGAATGTCAGCAGGTGTGTATGGGATGGTCTCTCACTTCTCCCAACTCTGCCTACAGGGCAAGTTGGTTTTCGTCTGTAGTGTGAAATGTTCTGAGGAGTTCAAGAGAGCCAACTCTGTGACGTCCCTGTGTGAATACTGTAAGACGGAAAAGAGCACCGCAGAAGCAGAAAAAATAAACAACAAAGACTGCTTTTTTTGTAGTGATGGTAAGGAGATATTACAGTACTTAATGCACCCGAGAGGATTTTGTGTTTTTTTGGGGGGGGGTTTTGTTTGGGGGGGGTAGTTGGCAAGGAATGTCTTAAGTGTAAAGCTTTTATACTTCTCTTGAGCTCAGACTACAGCCCCTGGCAAAAATTATGGAATCACCAGTCTCGGAGGATGTTCATTCAGTTTTTTAATTTTGTAGAAAAAAAGCAGATCACAGACACGACACAAAAGTAAAGTCATTTCACAAGGTAACCTTCTGGCTTTAAGGAACACTAAAAGAAATCAGGAAAAAAAGATGTGGTAGTCAGTAACAGTTACTTTTTTAGACCAAACAGAAGGAAAAAATTATGGAATCACTCAATTCTGAGGAAACAAATATGGAATCACCCTGTAAATTTCCATTCCCAAAACTAACACCTGGCACTGGAGAGATGGCTGCCATTGCAGCTTCAATACATGCACAAGTTCACGTTGACATTTTGGACACTTTTCTTATCCCATTAATTGAAAGGCAAAAGCAATCAGAGAAAGTTGGAGCCAAATTGATGAAGAGCGCTGTTTCATTAAATCTATGCCACTGAGATTACAAGCTGTTATAAAAGTCAAAGCTGGTGCAACAAAGTACTAGTGGTGTGTTGAAGTGTTCTTTTGTTGTTGGTTTTTTTCATGATTCCATAATTTTTTTCCTCAGAATTGAGTGATTCCATAATTTTTTCCTTCTGCTTGGTCTAAAAAAATAACTGTTACTGACTACCACATCTTTTTTTCTTGATTTCTTTAAGTGTTCCTTAAAGCCAGAAGGTTACCTTGTGAAATGACTTTACTTTTGTGTCGTGTCTGTGATCTGCTTTTTTTCTACAAAATTAAACAACTGAATGAACATCCTCCGTGACTGGTGATTCCATTATTTTTGCCAGGGGTTGTATATTTAAACAGCACACTTGTATCTGTAGATGTTTGAGTCTTCTGACATGGAGTCGCCCCTCTTCCTTTTTCCAGTGTGTAAAGTCCTCTTCAGACAAAAGTTGGCTAAAAGTTGGGGGAAATACTGCAAGTCCTGTGGGTACTGCTACTCTATGTCCGAGAAGCTGCTGACAGCAATGTATGGAGGCTCAACAGAGGAGTTCTGCTCTGAAGCCTGCAGGTCTAAATACACTATACTCTTCTGCCACGTAAGCAAGCTACATTGCAGCAAAATATTTTTTTTCGAAGCTGACTCTGCCCTGAATAAACCTTTATACTCTGTCTCAGGTTGCGAAGTGCGATGCCTGTGGCCAAAAAGGGAAGCTCAAGCAGAATCTCCCAATGCTTGGAGATGTCAAACACTTCTGTGACTTGACGTGTCTGCTTCAGTTTTGCTGTGATAATGTGACCACACAGGAAGAAATCTTCAAGGGTAAAGTTTATCTTATTTTGTATTCTTGTGTTGTGGATATGTATTTTTTTGATTTTGGTGAAAACATCAGTTGGGGATGTCATGGTTGACACAACTCTGCACAACTGCGTGGACGTCGGGGGCGGTGCTGCTGGATTGGCAGACCGGGGTGGTGGTGCCTCTTTTTAAGAAGGGGGACCGGAGGGTGAGTTCCAGCTATAGGGGAATCACACTCCTCAGCCTCCCTAGCAAGGTCTATTCGGGGGTACTGGAGAGGAGGGTCCGCCGGATACTCGGACCTCGGATCCTAGAGGAGCAATGTGGTTTTCGTACTGGCCGTGGAACTGTGGACCAGCTCTACATCCTCAGCAGGGTCTTTGAGGGTGTGTGGGAGTATGCCCAACCGCAATCCACATGTGTTTTGTGGACTTGGAGAAGGCATTCGACCGTGTCTCGAGTCCTGTGGGGTCTCTCCGGGAGTACGGGGTGTCGGGCCCCCTGATACGGGTCGTCCGCTCCCTGTATGACCGGTGTCAGAGCTTGGTCCGCATTGCCAGCAGTAAGTCGAACTCGTTTCCGGTGAGGGTTGGACTCCGCCAGGGCTGCCCTTTGTCACCGATTCTGTTCATAACTTTTATGGACAGGATTTCTAGGCGCAGCCATGGTTTTGAGGGGGTCCGGTTTGGTGACCTCAGGATCGGGTCTCTGCTTTTTGCAGATGATGTGGTCCTGTTGGCTTCGTCAGTCCGTGACTTCCAGCTCTCGCTGGATCGGTTCTCTGCCAAGTGTGAAGTGGTCGGGATGAGAATCAGCACCTCCAAATCTGAGGCCATGGTTCTCGACTGGAAAAAGGTGGAGTGTCTTCTCCGGGTCGGTGAAGGGACCCTGCCCCAAGTGGAGGAGTTTAAGTACCTTGGGGTCTTGTTCACGAGTGAGGGAAGGATGCAGCGGGAGATTGACAGGCGGATCGGTGCGGCGTCTGCAGTAAGTCGGACTCTGCACCGGTCCGTTGTGGTGAAGAGAGAGCTGAGCCTTTCGGTTCAGCTCTCGATTTACCAGCCGATGTTCATTCCTATCCTCAGCTACGGTCATGAGCTTTGGGTATTGACCGAAAGAACAAGATCGCGGGTACATGCAGCCGAAATGAGCTTCCTTCGCAGGGGGGCTGGGCTCTCCCTTAGAGATAGGGTGAGAAGCTCTGCCATCTGGGAGGAGCCACTGCTCCTTCACGTCGAGAGGAGCCAGATGAGGTGGCTCGGGCATCTGGTTAGGATGCTTCCCGGACTCCTCCCTGGTGAGGTGTGCAGGGCACGTCCCTCAGGTAGGAGGCCCCCAGGAAGAACCAGGACATGCTGGAGAAACTATGTCTCTCCTGGCTGGCCTGGGAACGCCTGGGGATCCCCCCGGAGGAGCTGGATGAAGTAGCTGGGGAGAGGGAAGTCTGGGCTTCCCTGCTTAGGCTGCTCCCCCCGCGACCCAATCCTGGATGAAGTGGAGGAAGATGGGTGGATGGATTGATGGATGGACATCAGTTCATAATATTTTTTTAAACAATTACTGATACATTCAGCTAATTGGAGACAATTGGTCAAGAGGGTATTACTCGTTTATTGTTGTGCTCTTGAAGTTGAGAGCTGAGTCCCTCATCTACCATCCACAAGTCAAACACTTCACCACTAACATCTCAGCCAAAGGATACTTAACTGATTTCCATCCAAAAATAATGAGGGATCAGACCACAGCTGAATGGGCTGATTGTTTACTGTCAGAATTGATTTGATTGGTTTCCCAATGATAAGGATGTTGAATGTTATGAGAACCTGTGTTACATGAAATCAACTTTAATTCTTTATGCTGCCTCTTTAAAAATGTTTTTTTATTAGAGTTTGGATCAGTTTCGTCCTCCAAACACCTAGTGGCTTAAATAAGTACTTGTCAAGCCACTCAAGCTGCTGTGCTTCCTGTCTATACTTCAGATTCGAACTATAGCATCTTATGAATATTCAAACACTGGTTCCGCCAATTTATTGTTGCCTTCATGTGTTTTTAGGACCTTCAGGTACAGATCAGGCCACGCCTGTCGCTGCCAGCGATGTCTCACTTGCAGACCCTCCAGCACTGAAAACTGATGCTGCTGACACAGCAGACAAGCAGAGTATGCAAAAACACCCTTTTTTTAATGAAAGGAAACATGCTCATTTATTCGATTTTTTACTGGCAGCGTTTCACTCTAATTTTACTGTTCCTTTTCACAGGCGCAGCCTTGAAAAACTCTAGAACAGTAAGTTGTTTCATGGTATATATGACGCAAGTATTATAAAGCTAGCAACAATGACAGTTATAACATTCTATTTGTCCATCCATCCTCTGGCATGATGTTATCAGTTTTGCAGCCTGAATAAAAAGAGCTTTATCCTCTTTGGTGACAATTCTGTACTCTTTTGAGCTTCAACAGGGAGCTACTGGTGGACTTTAGGCAGTGATCTGACTGATAGTGAGAGGACACGTTATTTTCTCTCAAATTCTGGTTCAAAATAACACCTTAAAATGAGTGTGAAATGTGTATCTGTTGGAGTTGTGAAATGTGTATCTATTGGAGGCTAATTTAAAAGAAGTTCTGAAAGTTAGGTAGAGAGATTCTGGAAGTACTGAAATGTCAGCATCAGGTTTATTGTTTTGGTGGGTATTTGGGTACATTTCAGTGTATGGATATGATGTCAGAGTATTATCTGTTTCTGCTTTCTAGACTGAAGTTATGCCATTAAAACTTTAAAAGAAGCAAGGGAAGTGCATTGCATGTTCTTTATTTCTACTTCCTACCTCTTTATTGTCCTAATCTCTTCATTAACACATGACAAAGAGGGGGTTTTTGATTTTGTTGTGCAATCTTAAGTATTGGTGCAGGTGCTATTGAAGATACTAACATGGTTGTCAATGGTGAGGCAATTTTTACTGCTGAGAATGCTATTGGTATACAGTATAGCTGCTGGTGCAGAAGTGAGGTCAGGGTTGGGGATCTGAGTGATGTCTGGAAGGGCGGTGCTCTGGTCAGAGATAGCGAAACTGATCATGGGTATATCCTACACATAGAAACGTGGGACGTGTGTGCTTTCTTGGATATGGCTGGGCTGCTTCACAACTTGGGTCGAACTGAGAGTATCAAAAGTTTGATAAAATCACATCGGCCAGAGTAGTGCTAAATAAAAATAAAATCAGTGACTATTTTTTTTCTTTTCCCTGACTTCTTAGTATTAACCTATTCATTTACCTACCTTGACCTGAGACTGTCCATCTTTCAAATGTTTACTGTTTTTATGTCATTTCCGCTCAGATCAATGTTCAGACGGATAAAAAGAGCGCTCAGCCTTCTCTTCCCTCAAAGGTCCTGAAGAACAAGTCTCTCCTCTGTAAACCACTGGTGCAGAACAAAGGGGTTTCCTGTAAAACACAGACGGTTGACTGTGAAGCGCAGACAGGTAAAAGCAAACAAACTACAAAATTACTTTTATCCTCCTATATTGTAAATACCATTGAATTTGTATTCAAATTTTGCTCTATTTCCACATTCCAGTTAAACTGCCACTTTATTACATTTGATTGGTGAAATAGTTGCATTGTGACGTTGTATTCCATCCTACAGAAAATACTTTTCCTCAAGTCATGCTTGTGCCTGTCCCAGTGCCAGTGTATGTTCCTCTACCAATGAACATGTACGCCCAGTGTACACCCAGACCTGTGGGTTTGCCATTACCGGTAGGTCACAGTCACAACCTCTGGATTCCTGCTTATACTGAGATTTATTAAAGTAGCAACAGATTAACAGTGATCCTGAACTCATTCTCTGCATCTGTTATCTCAGTTTTATCAAATCACCATTAACCCACACATGAGGGATGGAAACATTAAGAGTTCCATCAGTCCATTATCACAAGGTTGACAACAATAGAGCAAATAGGCCAATATTTGTGACACCACCTGTTTACAATCATGAACGAAAAAAACATTTTTTAGGCTGAGACACATTGGCTCTCATTTAACAAATGAACATATGGCAGAAAATTGTGCGCACGACCGTTTCCACGCCAGGATTCGCATTAATCAATTTGGACATGAGAGTACGATACGATTATATCTCACAGCAGATCTGACATCATGATTGCAAGTTTGGGTCAGTGTGGATTTGAGGTGCATCACAGCAAAATCTGAAAAAAATCTGACAATGATTAAACACAAGCAGCCACAGATTAAAAAGTAAATGAATACCACTAGATAAAATAAATCTAATTGTGTTTTTTATGGACGGGTATTGCATTCACTTGAAAGGTATTATATGATGATAAAAACATTTTATAATCACGGGAACATGCCCATGAGATCGTAAAGGATGTCTTTTCATCCCCTTTTTAACCTGATGTTGTTTGCACACCACAGTTGCCCGTCCCCATGCTCCTTCCGGTGACAATGGACAACGCTGAACGCATCGTGGAAACCATCCAGGAAATCAAAGAAAAGATTCCCTCTGACCCCTTTGAGGCAGAGCTCATCTTCATGGCTGAGATGGTTGCAGAAGATAATGAAAAGAATGGGAAAGGGCAGACTTCTAAGAATAAGGCAGAGAAAGAGAATGAGAAACAAGAAGCCTCTGCTCCATATGGTGAGAAAAAAAAGTCATTTTTATAAAGACGATAAGGTTGAAAGCATTCTTTATGTGGAATAAGGAAACATTTTCTACTGAATTGACTTACAATTTTAGAAAACAGGAAAAAACACATTTATATTGTTTATTGAGAATACACAAAATATATCGGATATCCTAGAAAATGTAAAAAAAAAAAAAAAAAAACTACATTTCTGCAAAAGTATCTCCATATAAAGTCAACACTCTAAACCTAATCTCAAGAACTATCTTGCTTTTTTTTTTTTTTTTTTTTTTTAATTTTCACAAAGATTCATATCATTTAACATTTCTTCATAGGTTAACCCTGAATAAATTGATTTGCACAGATTATGATTTATTAATTATTTTACCTCCAGGTCATGTAAGAAGGCTGCACATTTCTCTTAATGAGAAGTGAAACACCTGGAATATCCAGTTGATTTCTGAATAACAAGCTAGGTACTTTTTTCTGTTATGGTGAAGGGAATGATACTGTCAGACTAGAATTATTCACTTTTATTTGGTCAGAACATTACATTATTCCAGCTGGCTGTAATATTAGTTTTGGTTCATTTGTATCAGGGGATTATGTGCACATTTCCATTGTGTAACTAATATTATTCTAATGAATATTTTATAGATCATGCAAGTAATTACAGCGATGACCTGGACGCAGAAGACTTGACCAGTTTGTTGACTGGTTGGGAGGATGCTTCCTCTGACCCCGGTCTCAAGACTCCAGTTCAGCCAGACTCCCACGAGAAACTAAACTCCGTGCCAGACACTGCTGTGGGTGTGTCCACTGAGCGACCCTCTGAGCCCGCACCTTCAGGACCACTTTCCTTGGACATTGAAGCTGACATCACTGTTGGTGAGCACATCAATGTTCAATCATTTATTTAAACTTATAAAACTAAAAGCAATTCAGTGGTGCCATAAATATTCCTTATTCTTGCCTCAATATGTACAGTTTAAAAATTAGATGATGCTTACTATCCATAAACTGACAGAAACACTGGAGAGAATGTCTCAGCATAAAGGAACTTCCCAGGAGTCGCCAAGCTCACCATCTTCTGCTCTGAGACGACAACAAAGTTCCAGGAAAGCCAGAGAAACAAAGGTCACCGTCACGTCTAAAAATACTTTTATGGAAAGACCAAAAGGATTGATTGCATCCTCATGTCTCACGTCATGCAGACAAAGGGTCGTATGTCCCAGAGGTTGTCTAAAGCCTCAGAAGCAATGTCTAAAAAAGAATGTGTCCAAAAGAAGGCAGCAGTTTGGGAGCTCCCGAAACTCAAGAGTCAATATGGAATCGAGGCATGGAAGTGTTGGGTCCAGTGGAGACAAACTCAGCCCAACCTGGAGAAACCACGCTACGCTTGTAAGTCCAGGCTTCTGGTCAACACAGTCACTAAAATCATTTTTATTTAGAATTTATCTATATTTATCAACATGACAACTACCTATGATTTCATCATTAATGGTGCAGCAGGGACGTTTTAAAGATCATTTCTAATGATTTCAGAACGCTGAAGACTGCCGTGTAAACTAAAAATAAATGAAAGAAACAAGCATTTGTAACTCATCCCATTGTGCTTTCAGCACGTTTGATGGTGTTGAAGGAGGATGTTCTCCAGTGCAGCACAGCTGAGCTCAGCTACGGTCTCTGCTGCTTCATTTCTGAGGTGAAGCGGCCCAATGGGAGGCCGTACAGCCCCGACAGTCTGTTCTACCTCTGCCTTGGCATCCAACAGGCAAGTCATGTCATCTGCTTATATGCAATATAAATGTGCAAACAGAATGCGCACAGTCCAGGTTCGAGGTTTGCTGTGGTGGTGAGAGTTTCTGGTAAAGTATGCCAACACCCGGGTGAACTGGCTGGCACAGATCATTGATCTCAGGGTACTTTTGCAGAGAAAAAGTCAGTGATCGCATCATGTGTAACTACAGAATGCAGCGAGTATTGGTCAGGATAACGATCAGCACACTACAAAGGGAGGGAGGACGGCAACGACAGTAGCAGGAGGGAAGGGGGAGGAGTGCCACGGAGATCAGTGGATTCATATACTTATTAAAAAATGACGTATCTTCTATCTACATTTCTTGTAGCATCTGTTTGAGAACGGACGTGTGGAGAACATATTCATGGATCAGTTCTATAGCAAGTTCTCCGCAGAATTCACTTGCATGTTGAAAGATTTCAAGCCGGCAGTCACAGCCAGTGGTGAGTTGTTGCGCAACGTCTGGCTGTCAGAATGGTCTGCGCGTGGCTGTTAACGGGCCTCTCTTTCGCCTGCAGGTTCCATCCATTCGCGGGTGGAGGAGGAGTTTCTTTGGGACTGCAAACAGTTGGGCGCCTACTCGCCCATCGTCTTGCTGAACACGCTGCTCTTTTTCTGCTGCAAGTATTTCGGCTTCACAACGGTGAAGCAGCATCGCCAGCTGTCCTTCTCGCACCTCATGCGCTGCATCAAAACTAACCAGGATTACAGCAAGACCACCTTCCTGCGCTTCTATCCCCCATCAAGTGCAAGCGAGACAGAGTCGGGCACCGGTGTAGCCGACGGTGAGAACGCAGCGTCACCGTAGCCATTTGTGATTAAAAGTTACTGAGTCAGTCAGAATTTTGTGGTTTTTGACTATTCAC